>PVKA01004211.1:0-50015 GCA_004027165.1 Ctenomys sociabilis
TAACTTTTCTCAATAAAGTCCAGTATGAAGCTAAGTCTAAAAAAAAAAATGTGAAACTCTCATACAAAAGTAATGGAAATAGATTGACTTAAATGTCCTTCAAGAAAGTCATTAAAATGTCAATTTCACAAAGTAAAAATCAACCAGAGTTAAATCTATCTAATGTCTAATATAAAACACATTATTACATACCTTACTATAAAAAGAAACAAACATGATATTACAAGTTATCAGATATGAAATATTACTTTTAATATAGCATTACTGAGTAATTTTTTATTGTCTATATTGATGCTGTAAAGTTGAAATGAAAGAATAATTCATTATAAAGATAATGTTCAAAAATATTATCAGAAAAACTAATGGGTAGGAACACCTCTAGATCTTTCACTTCGATATGTATCAAGCTGATATTTTTCGAGCATGGAGAGTGAAAATGAAGACTCTATGAGAAATATGGCACACACAACACAAAGGAAAGGTTATATATGAAGTCAGAAGTATTTGGTGATAAACGGTTTTAAGACAGTTTCCCCTCATAACTGAATGCTCGTGAAGCATTTGTACTTTTTGTCTAGCCACAAATAGTTTTCAATTTTTATTTTAATTGCTCCATGTTTGCAGGACGTGATAAGGACATTCCTCCTGCACAGTTGGTGCACGTAGATCGCACAGCTCAACTCTTGCCTCATCCATTGCTCCTTTTCTGACCACCCTGTCTCCATCCCTCAGTTCTTTTCTTTTTCTAAGCCATTTATCTTTCTTTCATATTATCTATATTTTGATTTCCTCTTTACTTATGTTTTGGGATTCTTTTTTTAAAGGAAAACCATGTGATATTTCCATTTGTGTATCTTACTTATTTCATCTAATGTTGTGTTATCAAGGTGCATGCATTTTCCTACAAATGAGTCAAGTTTAACAATATTTAGGGTAGTGTAGTACTGCATTGTGCATAAATACCACAGTGCCCTATCACTACACCAAAAGAGGTAGACTGCATATAAACTACTTGATTCAGGGCATTAGCCTATAATCATGCCTTATACATATCATATTATGGATCCCAGTGAAAAAGAGCACCACAGGCAGGTCAGATAGCTCAGCAGACTAAAGCTCCTGCTGCGCAAGGCGCAGTGGTGGTCACAGTATCCCAGGAATACCGTGCCGGCCCCGTCCCAAGGGCGCTCTGGGACAGTGAATGGGGCTGAACGTGGTGCTGCACACTTGTAATTCCAGCGCCTGGGAGGGTGAAAACAGGAGGATCATTTTGAGTCCGAGCTATGTAGTGGGACCCTGTAGATCCTACAGACCCTGTACCAAAAAAAAAAAAAAAAAAAAAAAAGAATAAATAAATACATAAATAAACAAACAGGAACACAATTTAGTAATAGAAATGAAATTATACAGGAACATTATTAACATGGAATATTTCCAGACATTATTCTTGAAAGCTGAATTCAATAGATTTTTATTGTTTTCCTAATCTATTTTCAGTAGTTTATCACATGTAATCTAAAAGCTTCAATGTGTCATTTGCTTATTTCTTTATTTAATAAGTACTGCATTCCTTGCTGATATGTTGTTAATTTCCATAGTTACAGCTTAGTTTTATCTTTAGTGGTACATGATTTCAGTAGATCTAGCTTATATTTATATTGGGGAGGGGTACATGTGCATAATAGAGCTTGATTCCCTTTATTAATCCTCTACCCTCCTGCCTTCACTTCCTTTGTTCTCTAAATCCCCTTTCTCCATTTTGTTCTTCTGATATTATTATATTGGTTTTATCTCATGTTTAAAATGCATGAGATTTGAATGCATGATGTTTGAATTCACTGTGGATACAGGGTCTTCTACCCAGTAGATCTTTAGTCTATTTATTCCCCTGGCCCTCAACTTTTCTCCTCACCTAGGTCTCTTGTGTTCTTACCCTCGTGCTTGAATAGGTGAAGGGTGTTTCTTAAGACAGCACGGTTTCGCTTATGTCAATTCGACCTTTCTTCCTTGATAGCTTTTGGTACTCCTTTCAACAGCTTTGCACTACCAGCACTCTTGAAGTATGAACTATCAGGTAATTTTAAAAAGTCCCAAAGACAGATAATGTTGCAAACTTACTATTTTTAAAAACATTGGTATATTTATTACTTATCCAAAATAAAATGTAATCTGAACCCTAGCTGGGAAAAAAAATTAAATGTAATCTGTAGAGACTATCACACAGGATTTGTAAAGTAAGCTGAGCAGTTGATAATCATTTTATGTTTTCTAAAAGTTGAATGACAAGAATTAATTAGTTATAATTTTTCCTAATGCCATAAATTGTTTATAATTTTGTGTATTATTCTCCACTCTATATATTTGGGCTTATTCAATACTTACTATTGAGACAATTAAACTCATTGTATTTATCTTTTACTTTGGGCTTCATTTTTTTCATAGAATTTATTTTCAATTTATTAAATAGCAACACTGATTTTGTACTAAGTTATGAACAGGATCTTCTTTTCAGGACCATCTTGCAGCAGTCAGGGAAAACAGAGCATTTCTCCACAAAGTTCTAATTGAACCATACTTACCTTTCCCCTCCTCATTAAAGTAGAAAGTATCTTCTGTCTGTCATTGGTGAGAATATCCATAACAAAAATATTTACAGAATACTCATATTATGTCAAATAATATTCTAAGTGATCCATGTTTAAAACCACAGAATTTGGAGTCTTTTCTTCTGCCAATATTTTTATTCTCAATGTTCTTTCTGTCTTTTTGTATGAACTGTAAATAAAATTTGTGGTCTCTGTAGCTTTCAAATGCATAATGCATAATATAAGAGGTAAATAATCAATAACATTGCAGGTGACCACTGTACAATACGATGACAAAATTCATTATATCATAATCTACATTGATTTCCATCTTTTTATTTTTCTACCAAACACTCAAAAAATTGGGGAGAGTTAACAAAGCATTCTAACATATGATAGTGAATGCAAAACACACACCCACACCCACATATACATATACATATACATATACATATACATATACATATACATATATATATACATATATATATACATATATATATATGTATATATATATGTATATATATATGTAGTTCAGGCTGTCCTTGAACTGGCTTCAACTCCCAGAGCTCCTCCTGCCTCAGTGTGTGGATCGCTGGGATTAGGCACTGCCATACCTGGCTCCTTTTCTACATTGTGAGTGAGTAAAAGGGACTCACTAATTTATTTTGCATTATATGTGTTTTACTTCTTTCTCTAAACAGGTGACTTAGAGATAAACCCTTTAGAAATGTAAGCATTTTAGGGACAGAACTGAGAAGAAAAATTCAGAATTTTTTAGCATAAGAGGATCAATATGCTCCATAGTGAATTTTGCTTAACACACACGTGTTGATAATCTGAGGAAAGTGGAGCAGAGCCAAGGAAGGAATGCCCTGCCCGATTGCCACTTCACTGGCCATTTAGCTTTCTGCGCAGAAGTCAGAGCACCATGGTTTTGGCCTGACAGTGATGAACAACTGGTCATATGTAGCAGGAGGCTGGCACTGTGCCACATAACCTCAGAGCAAGGAGAGAAGCTGGGCTTTAATCACAGACGTGCCTGGCATCTGATCGCGGTCTCAGCAGTTACCAGATATAAACTGTACAATACACACATCTTCTGAGAATTTTTTAATAACGCTGTGAAGTGACATGCCTGCTAAAGTCATTCTGAGGAATCTAGGGGGTACATGTAAAAGCCCACAGACTCCCTTCCATTTCAGTTGTATACTCTTATTACATGGCACTGTTATTCTTATACTTCAAGTTTCAAGGCAAATCTATCTTGTATATGTTATACAGTAGGCATTATTACCATTAAATAGAGCTGCCATTTGCTGGCTCTAGTATGCCTATTTGTATTTTAAGTATATGTCATAAATATAGTATTCCTCTTAAGGATGCTAATTTCCTCTGGCTGGTATCATATGTGGTACTGGCAATAGTCCCTGATCATTTTTAATTTTTTGTTATTGTTGTTTGTTTTATACAGGGTCATCCTATGCAGCTCAGATTCATAGTGGTCCTCCTGGCTCAGCCTCCTCAGCATTGGGATTACAGACATGCAACACCATGCCCTGTTTCAGGGCCAGCAGGGTATATGGTAACAGGGATTGAACTCAGAACCTTGAGCTTTCCAGGCAGGCTCTTATGCTTCTGAGATATATCTCCAACCCATCCCTGACTCTTATACTTGATCAATAAATTATAATTTATTTATTTTGCAAAGATCCAACTTAGGTACTAGCAGCTTTGATTACTATCAGAATTTAGAGTTTATTTTTGTATTATTTTTGTTCCAATATATCTTTGCCTAAATTCAGTAAAATAAGGACTCTTGACTCAGGTAATCTGGACCCCTGATCTTTTAAAAGTTAACAATTTTTAAAAGTACATAGTTTTAGGAAGAAGCAGTGTAGCTCAGTGGACTAAGTGCTTGCTTTGGGAAGCTCAGGGGCCAGGCTTTGATCCTGGAACCGCATACTGAGCTGGCCCCATCCCTGGGTATGCTGAGCCAGTGATGGAGACTGGGCATGGCACACAGCCTGTAATCCCAGCACTAAGGTGGCAGAAAACAGAAGGATCACTACAAGTCTGAGCTGTGTAGTGAGAACAGTCCCTGAAAAATAAAAACTTTTATAAAGTACATAGTTTTAAAGAATAAATTGATTTATATAACCATGCATTAAGATTTTAATATTGATTTTGACATTTGTGGATAATAATTACCTCATTTTAAATCAAATACATAAGTCCATGAAAAGCTCGTTGCACAAACAATCAGTTGTCATATTGTAAATATTTCTATGATAGTGCTACAGAAATGCACATTTTAGGATAATATGATTGAGAAATACTTCATAATATTCTCTGGGATTTTAGGAATTACATATCTATCTCGCAGTGCAACATGAATACTTTCATTGTGAATGTTTGAAATTAATGCAAATCCGTTTTCTTCTCTAGAACTATTTCTTATGACTTTCCCTTAAAAGTCATTGACTTTTTAACAGTGTATTTTCTATGTAGTGAGTAGAAAATGAAACAGAACTACAATGGCTGTCAGTGATGCCTCTAAAAATCTTTCTTGCATGTAGCATAGGTGAGGAGGATTACTGACTTTCTCTGCTATCTTAAATATGATTGTGCAACTCGCTCCAGCCAGCAAAGTGCAAAGTGATGCAAACCCTTTACATGCAGAAGTTGGAAATGCCAACACAGTTACGATATGTCTGATCCAGTCTGCTCCTCTGCAGTGGTGGTCAGAAAGTAGCCTGGCCTGAAATGGGCATGCAACCCATTTGAAAAATACATCTTTGTTTTTAACTCCCTCAGCGTTTAAAAATTATTTATTATTATTGCATAGTATAGCAGAACTTAACTGATGCAGTAATTCAAGAAAGACACTGGTCATTGTGGAAGTAAAGCAAATTTTTTTAAAATAGCTATGATGGGAGTACTGAAAAAATGAGAAAAAAATGATAAGTAAAAGTGTGTGAATAAAGAGGGGAAGTTGGGTTGAAGGGAGGAAAGGGGAATTGGGGGGAAAAAAGAAGAAACGAGTCATAGCATGTGCAGGTGCAAATTCCCTCCAATGAATGTGATCATTATATCTGAATTGCATCAATTGATTAATGTAGCAGTTATTGATGAAAAGGAGAAAGTAGAATGCTAAAATTATCTTTAGCATTGTTTAGATGTTGAAATTCTTACTTACGTCCCACTTACATCTTCAGGTTTTTTTTCTGTGAGCTCGTTTAGGGCTCACAATAACTTAAAAAATTATACATCTTACTGCAGTTTTTATCTTAGAGAAAACAGAGGTTTGCTGAAATGGATAGTATAAATTCACATAGTCAATACATATGTAGATATCAAATGTAGTGCTTTTTAAATTACAAAGCCTAAACAATGTGTTACATTCTGTCTTGTATGTTCTGGAAAAAAAAGAGCACATAAAATGAATTGAACTAACACCGAATAGTCATAAATTAAGTTAATGTTTTAGCCACTCATATCAAGGAACTTGTGTAAGGGTCACCTGACACAAAGTCAAGCAATGCAGGTGTGACATTATTCTCCTGCCTGCTCTAGAAAACTCCCCTGAGGGATGATAGCATTTGCACATAGTCAGCTGACTACACTCAACAATACAGGGGCTGCGGAGATGGCTCAGTAGAGTAAGTGCTTTCCTGACAAGTGCAAGTGTCTGAGTTCAGTCCCCAGTTTCACCAAAACAACAACAACAACAAAACAAGTAATATAAAGCTGCAATCTTTGGCATCTTGCCTAACAAGTTGTGCTTTTCACTGGCTCTTTTATGTACATTTATTGAAAGTGTTGCTGAGTCAGTCCTTCCTCCCTCACGTTGTCCCTAGTATTGCATATAATAGAGTCCCTAAATCTACCTTCACATGATAATTTATACTTTTCTCTCCTCCTTGGGCTCCTTAAAATGTACTTGAAACAATATTTTATCTTTAATACTGTGTGAAAAATTAAATGATAACTTGCATAATTTACTTTGCTCTTAGATATGATATTCTTTGTTCTGAGATATTATACCTCCTGTTTGAGGAGTAGAAATCTGTATGAAACTTGAGTATATCAACAGTTTTAGGTTCTTGTGAACCTCCAATAATTTATGTTGTGTTCAAAGAGGCAATAAATTTCAAAGCAATTTTATTAGTTCACACAACTGTTTAGATGGTACTGTATTCAATTCTATTCTTGTCTTTCATGTGTACTGACAATTTTAACTACTTAAAGAAATTTTCATAAATAATCTTATTTCTAAAATGCCATTTGTATTATCTCCTTTACAGCCATATTTACAAAGCATATGCTTGTAATTTTTACTTTATTTTTTTGTGGTACTGGGCATAGAACCCAGGGCCTCATGCATACAAGAGTTCTGCCACTGAACCATATCCTAGCCCACCAAAGCATATTTTAAAACAATAAAAGATCAACGTAGGACCAGGAAGATAGCTCAGCATTCAAAGTGCTTGCCTGACAAGCACAAGGACCTTGATCCCTGGTACCACATGCTCTACTAGCTCCATGCTGAGCTGCCCACTGGGCATGGATGTGCATGCCTGTAAGCCCAGCACTGTGGCAATGGAGACAAGGGGATCACTACGAGTCTGAGTTGATAGTGAGACCCTGTACCAAATAAATACATAAAAGATTTTTAAAAAATCAGTGTAAAATTATGTATCTCCTCATTCTCAAAAATTTCCCTCTTTCAAATATTTTCCATAGCTTTCTCAAAGGAATGTTACATAACACCAAAATATTTATTTTTCTATTCAAATTAGGAAGATAATCAAGCCCCACTCATTATAGAAATTTGATGATAGGAAAGTTGCAAGTTAAATTCAATCATTAATTTACACTTTCACACAGTGCCTTCAAATAAACCACATCATGAACACAAGCTTGTCTACCTTCCTTAATTGCAGGGAGCACCCTCAAGGGTGCTGACTTAACCCAGACTATGTAGCTCACCTCTGTTACCAGCTTCCAACTTAGGAAAGCTTTCAAGTCCCCTTAATTTCCTATTATTCAGACAGGGATTTCACATAGCGAGTCATTAACAGTGTTATCAGGTAAGAGGTAACATGATATGAATTGTACTGTGATAAACAGTCTGATGCTCTAAGGCACTTCTAAAAATGTGCACCCTTATCGGCAGAGGGACAGAGAGATACTGTGTGTCTTGGGCCCTGTGACCTCACACTTTCAGGAAAGATGTGATGAAAATCATATCATATTTATTCAGTGCTCAATTATGTAGCACATGAAGAGACAGATGGTTCCCAGGCATATGACTTGGCCTCAAGTTCTAAAACTTTCAAATTCCATTATAAATAACAAAAAGGAATATATCTGTTTACCTCTCCCTGCATTAACTTATCACAAAAATATTTTAATTTCATGTAGATGCAAAGTTGCTATACTTTAATGGATTCTAATATATCTTCTACCAACATATGTACTCAGTTGGAACATATTTGACATGAAAAACAGTAAATATGACTAACATAAAGGGAAGTTTCATACATTGCAGTGTGTTTAAATTGTGCCAATTCTACTTGGGTGGATAATTAATTTTAATAATTCATAAATATTAGAATAGACTCTTCTTGAAGATATAAAGTATTTTCAGATGCTTTTTGAAAACCAGATTAGAGGAGCCAGCGAGACAGCTCAGCACACTAAAGTGTCTGCTGAGCTTAGGCAAGCACAGGAATTGCGCGTCGATCCTGAGCACCACATAACACACCAGCCCTGCCTCTAGGACTGGCCAAGCCACCCAGAGTCTGGGTAGTGCCTCATGCCCATAGTCCCAGCTTTGGGGAAGCTGAAAACAAGGGCATCACTATGAGTCTGAGCTGCTTAGTGAGCCCTGGAAACAGCCAAATGCAATGAAAAAATTTTGACTAGAGGACTCTAGAAGCCGCTCGATTGTTTCAGATCCTAACTGATAAGTGAAGGATGTTGATTTCTTAAGTTTGAGAAATTTTAACCTTGTCTGTTATTTTACTCATTTTATCTTTCATCGTTCAGCAATGTACCTGGAGTAGAAATTACTATACAAATAATTATACTAGGTGGGTTAAAAGAAATATTTGGAATCACTTTTTTAAAAATAATTTGCTCTTTAAATATTTTGTTTTGAGAGAGATGGTAGAGAACAGAGATGTTGATTATGTGGAGATGGAACTTGAAGAAGAGGAAAGAAACAGAAGTAAAAGTGATCATGTTGTACTTTGTATGGATACCAGTTCCCCCGAACAAATGTAATTATGTATTGCAAACATTAGGGGAAAAAACTGAAGCACTGCAAATGCCTCAGCAGCAATGCATGAAATTATTGATACTAATTATAAATAATTGCAGTATAATTAGAGGTTAATGATCTCTACTTTTCTACATTTATCTAACTATAAAGTGACAGTACTGAAACATATCTGAAAGCAATAACGTAATTTTACTTAATGTTTTTGTGGAATCAAGTTTTGAAAAATAAATGTATTTATGATGATGAAGCCAATACTGATAAGCCAAGTCCAAATATAGATATAACAGTGCATTGATTTCTTATGTTTATAAACTACAATTAATACCCCACTAAGTGAAATTCATAGCTTAAAATTAGTTAGGGTGTAAATATGCTGGAGGTAAATATAGGCTCTTCATTCTTCTATTTTTTCTTCTATCTTGTTACTAAAAGAAATCTAAGATTTAGGCAGGCAACTCAACACATTTGCACTGACCTTCTTTATTAATGCTACTGGAATGTTTATAACCCCAGTGTATATTTGCCTGCCTATGACCTAAACTCTAAACTTCAAAACAACTTTGAATAATTTATGGGTGAGTAGTGGAATAGTGATCAGATATCAAAGACTTTCCTCATCTTGAGTTGACTTTACAAGAACCTTAACCATCAAAATCTAACAAAAATTCAGTTAGAGATTCCAAATAAAATTATCACACCAGGCCGAACAGTATGGCTTGATAAGTTCATATGGGGATCAGCAATTGGGGCCAGTTCTAATGACCACTCTTGGGGCTAGAACATGTGAATTTCATTTTCTGAATTTGGGAAAAATGTTTCTGCTTCCATGAATAGAAATCCCATGTCTTTTCTTTTCTGACACCTACCTTCTCTGGCCTTCACATAGCACCCACTCTGGAAACATTCTTTGGCTATTATTCCACTCCTTCCTAACTTTCCTGAGGGTTTCAAATTCCACAAATTGTGATTCATGAACTGAATATGATAACTTGTCCCTCATTAGGACAAAATGAAAATATTCATTCATTGAAAGAATGAATATTTTTATTCACAGTAACACATCATATTTTTTTCATGATCCTTACATTGTCAAGTTCTCTTTCTGGTTTAGGAGTTAATTACAAGGTTCAAGAGATCCTTCTGTGTGAAGTTCACAGGTTTTGTCTTTGCCCATATGTTTCATAGATATCCAGGCAGTACTTTTCTGTTCAATACCTACCCTGTTTGGCTTAACACCTTTGAATCTGAGACACATTCTCTTCAAAAAACTTGCTGTTGCTGTCTCTAAATTCCTCAGCCCAATTATCAACAGAGCACACTGTATTGACGAGAACTATCTGAAGGGCCAAGTAGAAAAATGAAAAGTAAAAATAATAATTTATCTTTGCTTCTCCTTTTCAAACAATTTCCCTTATCAGGCACTTTCTCCTTAGCTGATTTCTTATACATAGAAGTCATATTCATATATTAAAATCCAGCTAAAGGAAGAAAATTCAGTTAGTATTATGTTATTCTTTGCCAAAGAGGTTGAAATAATTTTATACATTATACAAACTTTTTCCCCTAATTTTATTCAAACTCTTCTTTTCAGAAAGTAAACAACTATCCATTCATACAAACACTGAGTACAGTAAAGTGTGTTCCATGAACAACTGAATACTCAAAAGTGAATAATACTTTTTGTTGAAATGGCATTGTGCCCTCACTCAACTATTATCTGTCAGTATAACTGAGTATTCATTCAGTTTTTAAAGTGATTAAGTCACAATAGTTCCATAAAATGAGGGATAAAATGTCTGTGTAATTAAAACAAATAACAAGAGTTTTCATGAATGCAGTTTTCATCAAAATATCTACCTCAAATGAAGGTAAGGGGAAGTATTAAAGCAATTTTTCTTCTCCCTTTGGAAGAGGTTTACTTAATGAATAAGCTGATTTAAGAAGCATTTTCTCTTTTTGCTTCAAGTTCATTTCTGCAGCCAGTTCATTCTCAACATGTGGTAAAACTCTGAGCATGATCAGAGAAATTTCAGAACCAAAAATAGTCATGAACTTATTAGTTAAATTATAGTGAAATAAATATGAGTGAAGCAGTGTCATCATGAGACAAAAAAGAATATTGACAGAAATTTTAAAAAATGGTTTCAAGAGGATTGTGTTTTGTTTCAGAGAAATAAAAGAAATCCCATGACTTGCTTTAGGCCTTCTAAGCAAAGCAATATCCTGATTCCATTCTATGTGAACTATGCTAAGTGGATTTTGTCTAAAGCAAAAGGGTTCAATATAAAAAATAACTGAAATAGAAGGCTTTTACAAAGCAGCTACTGAGGTCTGCCTCTTTGTTCTGAGATGGAAGATTGTGCAACACATGGACAGAAGTACTTTGCTTTCAATCTACCAAGATAAAATAGTCTAGCAATTTGTTTTTAAATTCTGGGCTTATCAAGAGAAATGGACAGGGTTCCCTGAGTGCCCACAGATGAAACAAGCATTGTGCTACAGGAGGAAAAATTAATAATTGGAAGTCATAAAAATAAGCAGTGAGAAATGGGAATAATTTTTATTTTAATTGAACATATACAATTCTTACTATGGAAAAATTAGATTCATGAAGAACATTTAACTTCTTTTAAATACAAGTGAGGTTATTGGCAAAGTCAGTGTATTAGCTAATGATGAAATACTCTCAAGTACAATCGAAATGTTGCTAATTAAGTATGAGAGGAACTCATTTGGCTGGGTTAGCCAAAATATGTTATGTGTTTGTCACACATAACAAAACCGTTGGGCCTGGATGAACTTAAATGTGCTCTTAACAAATAGTGCCTGAAGGTTGGCCTTGGGCTGGGGGCGGCACTGGTGTGGGCCCCTTCATAATGGAAACGTGTTGGCAAAAGGGAAGTAATTTCAAGTGCTAAGGTCCTGTATTTTATGGGACAAACCTAGAACTGGATGATAAACTTAATAAGACAAGGGAGATATTCTTCAGACTACTGTAGTAGAGAAGAAATGCTAGACACCTGAGCTCATTTCCATTGAAAAACTAACATCAAAAGACTGCAGAGTTAATGCTGTGTTTGGGGACCATAGATACCCAAAATATGCTTGATGATGCTTGGTGACTGGCCTTTCTAAAACACAGAGACAATTATTTTTAAAAAATTGCATTTTGGACTACTGGAGTACATTGGATTATTTTGCTGAATTCACACATCTATAATATTTAGATGGTAATGGAATACCCATCTCTGACAAAACTAAACAAAAAGGGACATAAATGAATGATCATTTTGCATCTGTATATACAAAATAGGATAGATATACAGCTACTTTCTCTTAATTCAATGAGAAGAAATAATTGTATTAATAGTGTTTGGACAGGATATCATGTCTGCATATTTCATTATTAATAACCACTTAGAAGTCAACAATATGCACGATATGAATTCCTGATACTGTCCTATTAATTGGTTTTGAAACTGTATCATTGCTATTTGTTTCTCAATAAAATTAATAAAAGACAGCATCTGAAAGGGGCAAAAATAATTTCATAAGAGAGGCAATTCAAAAGTCTAGATTGAGGAAAAACCTTTCTAAGTCTAGTCCATCTGAGGGAAACATTAGGACATCTTAGTTAGTGGGCAAGTGGATTCACTCTAAACTCGATTCAAGTTATGTAATTGTCTCGATAAACTTAAATGAAGAGTTTTGAAGTAAAGTCATTATTTTAGGATTTATTTTTATTCTTTCAGATCCCCATTGATCTCAGCAGTGGAAATCTGAAGTTAGGAATATTCCCTGCCACAGGAATCGATATTGAAATAAGTACTTACATCACATAGCTCCCACTGTAAAAGCTTTCAAATTCATGTTGCCATACTACAGGCCGTGCTTCCTCATATATTTTTAGATTCAAAAAGCCACTCAAAACCTTTGTCATTCATCTGTCACCCTTTTGAAGCCATTCTTGTGTTTCTTGATGAATAAAAGATACAGAAATATATTTATTGCTGCACTGTGGTGGGTTAGCTTCACTGGGGAACACATTTCAGATAAGGACTCTCTATAAAACTTTTAATTATTGAGCATAACAATGAATGCTGATACACTCAAAATGTGATTACACAACAGCTCACTCTGTACACATGCAGGCTCACTCATGGAGACACGACCTCACCTCACACTAAAAGCATATGTGTTGTAAATGAAATACAACAGTGACCAGATACTCTAAAAGAAGGAAAAAAACCCCATAAAATCCCTAACACTATATTAATAAAGTTACATTTTGAGAATGCCTCTATGACCAGTGAAATAGTCTGTAAAGTAAAATGATGTTTTTGTAACTTCCCTAATATCATCAGACTGACTCTTGTTGTTTCTCAGAATAAAAATAATTGAAGCAATTTATCCTGAAGACAAGTACTATATAGCTCTATCTATTATTGCTGCAGTGAGTATAGTCAAAAATGTCATAATACAGTGTGAAAGGGGTAGACCAGATGTATAAATGTTCTGCTTCCCTTAGTAATTGTGGAAAGTTTGCGGACCATATGTCACTGACAAATGGTAACTGTCTCCTACTCTGCACGCTTTGTGTGGACAGTAGATGCCATATTTCATGTTGTGCACATCTTGGGTCCTATTAAACATTTAAATCCTTACTGAACAAATATATATATATATTTCTTGTGTTTAGATCTTGGCAGTGTTCAAAACAGAAAAGGGAAATTAATAATAGACATTTAAGTCCAATGTAAAGCATAATCTCTAGACTAGACCCATTTGAAATGTTTTCCTCACAGGCATCAAGTAACTATGTAATCTATCATCCATACAAGAGTCCTTTATCTGAGACAAATATTAAACAGGCATTGTAGTTTGAGTTTTTAACACTCTGCCTATTTTACAGATGAAACAAAACCTGAAGTCTAGTTAGGGGTAGAACATCACTGTAAATTGAGTTTCTTCTAAGAAAATAGGCAAAAATACCTGGAAAACACGTTTTTCCTATTCCTGATTTGCAACAATTTGTAAGACTCTTATTTTTCAATGGTGTACCCCTCTTCCCCCTACATCCAGCGGGACAATGCCTGGCATGCCAGGGAGCCAATGGTAGCCACGTTTCTGAGGTCTGAAAGCTTCTGTGTGGGTTCACAAGCCCTGGAAGCTACAAGTGGACTAACTGGAAAGAACCAGAACAATTTATGTAGTAAGAATTGCATGCAGCTTATAATCCTTTACAAGATTTAAACATACATGTGAATGTTAGAAACTATAGATACAATGGAATGATGTCATAGTCCTTCAGCTTTCCTGGTGACCCCATAAGTAAATTTTCTGTTCTCTGGGAGAAATGAGGACTGCAGCCTCTTCCTTCTCTCCCTCCCTCTTTCCTTTCTTTCTTCCTCCTTTTATAGTGAATATGAAATCCAGGGCCTTAGATTAAATACAAGACAAATACTCTTCCACTGTGCTATACTCCTGAGACATTTAAAAAAAAAAAAAAAAACCAAAAACAAAACTTTTTCTTCTTGTTCTGTTAAATTTATTCTTTGCTAGTCTAGGTTGAGATTTTATTTCTTTGGATTGAGCATTTTTTACATTTCTTTTTCTTTTCTTTTCTTTTTTTTTTTTTTAGGGTCTCACTGTGCAGGTCATAGTGGTCCTCCTGATTTCTGCCTCCCTATTACTGGGATTACAGGAGTATGCCACCACACCCAGATTCCATCGGCAGCTCAGCATGCCTGGGGGTTGGGCCAGTGCAGTATGTGGTGCCAGGGATCGAGCCCTGGCCCTTGAGCTTACCTAAGCAAGTGCTTAGTCCTCTGATCAATACCATTGGCCCTTGTGCATTTTATGAATAAACACTTTTTTATGTGTAGGTGAGTATTTGCTATGAGGATAAGTTTCATACTATCAGAAAGTTCATATAATTTTCTCTTTGTTCTTTTCCATATGATATGTGATATCATATGATACAAAATATGATGTAAAGGATGAAGTGGTAAAACTGTCTGGGCACATAGCATGGTCAGTGCTCAAAGAACTGTACAGAACTCTAAGCCCCTGTGTGTAAATTAAGAATGAATAATCTTTCAATGAGAGAGTTTAGAGGTTCATAAGATCTATTGATTATATCTGACAGTAGTTTGCTAGCTGTATTACACAGCACTGATCCCATATTATTTTGTCTCCAGCTAATTTTCCTTTCCCTGTGATTATTTACTAGGAAGATTGTGGGAAAAGTACATTTCAGAAGGAGCCCATGCCAGGACTGATCATCCGTTTATTCCACTCCTCTTTCATTTCTCATAGTATTTGCCTATTTCTGATATATTTTTAAACTTATTTTAAAAAGAATGGAAGGTAAACAATGTAAATAAAGTTTTGTAAAGTAAGAGGGGAAGTTTTGAAGGGCTATGAGAGGGAATGGAAAAAAAAATCATTAAGATATATCAGGTGTAGGTACAAATTTCCTGTGATGAATGTAATTATTATGCATGTAAAAAGCATATCAATAAAATTAATTTTAAAAAATGAGTGCTATATAAACAGCTGGAAAAATAACTAGGCCAAAAATATTTAATCTAGATAGAGCAAGACCTATATACCTACACATGTACTTTTTGTTTCTTATGAGGTCAGTTAAGTCCCTTCAGGGTTTATCTTGTAGTCCTGTACTTTGTAGAGAAAGGAAGGGGTATAGAAAACAAGAATAATGATGTGTGTGTGTATTCAAAGTACAGTTGGGATAGATAACGCTGTGCTTCTACATACTTCTATGAGAGGCAAGATTTGCACAAATGGTTGGACAGGATATTATGTCGGCTTCTAATACTATGGACAACCACTAGGAAAATAACAAGGTAGAAAGTATTAATTATTGAATCTTTGATGTAATTCAGGTATAAACAATAAGATACACTACACTCTCTTCATTTCTGATGAGACATCTGCTATAATAATGTCTGTAAGTATAATATCATATATGCACCTTCTATGATAGCAAAACATGAAAACATAATGTGTTAATTTATCAAATTAATGTTTGCAATGTATTAATTTATCAAATCTATCTTGTCAAGGCATCTTAAAACTGTCTCATTGATATTTGTACTTCAATAAAATAAAAATTAAAAAAAGGAGAAACAAACAAAGACCAAAAAATATTTAATCTATAGGATTATGCTGAATTCTGTCTGTATGTCTATCTGTCTGTCTACCTGTCCTTTCTCTTTCTCAGATGAAGTCACACTAAATTGTTTGGCATAGTCTAAAACTCAGACTCAAGTGATCATCTTGGCTCCACCCCCTGTGTACCTTGCATAACAGATGGGTCCCATCATACCTTGATTCAAATTTTAATATGTACAAGCATGCACACATGTGTACACATGTTCATGTGTCACTTAACAGGTCTATGTTATGAAAAATGTGTAGATAACACGTCAGGCAATTTCATATTATGTATATATAATACTAGGTAGAAACAAAGTGGGCTCTCATGTTTGCCCTATTGCCCCTAGGCTACAGAATTGCCTAGCACATGCACTGTATTGAATTCTGTAGGCAACCATGACACTGGACCTTGTCTATCTGAACATAGAAAAGGTACCATGAAAATATGATATAAATGATGAAGTGGTAAAACTGTCTGGGCACATACCGTGGAGAGTGCGCAGAGAACTCTCAGCTCCTCTGTGTAAGTTTAGAATGAATGATCAGTGCATGACGAAGTTTAGAGCATGGCTCTACTCTACTTTGAAGTCATAAACACTGTATCTCTGTGCTACAGTAAATCTCAGTAATAAATTAGATTTCATTTACTGCAAATTTTTATTTCTTAAATTTATTTGTGCTCTTCTATATTTCATCCTGATCTTTTAAACAAGTAGACTAATTTACAAAATATTTTTCTTTGTAAGTTTCTTTCTATTCTAATTTTCTATAGTTTTAAAGTATATTAAGATAAATGCTTCAAACTTATCATTCTTAATAGCTGAGTAATACTCCATTATATAGAAATGCCACTTGAACATATACTCATAAGTGAAATAAACCAGACACACATTTGTAAATATCGTATAGTCTCCCTAGTATAACAAGCGAAAAGCAGAAATACAAAAGGTAACGTGCAACAAGTAAAATCAATTGAGTCAGATAAGGCAAAGTGAATGGCATATGCTGCAGGATACTAATCAGATTTTCTTCTGGATGGTTAACAACCTAAGTTCACAGATCAAAGTTGGAGAAATAGAAGAGCCGCAAGGCCAGCCAACATTTTGGCCCTAGCCTTTCAAGGTCAGCCAAGACTCAGGACATAGGAGAACCTGTACTGCAACATCATGAAACTCAGGTGAGCTCCAAATTTTCTGAACAAGGAGATTATGGAGCCACAGAGGAAAGAGATTGAAGTTCTATAGTGTTCCTGGGTAGAGTCACATGAAGAGAAAACTTTCTCTCGAGCTCTCACAGAGAGCAAACTGGTCAAGCATTGGCCGTGACTCATCCACATGGATGACACAGACAAAGGAACTACAGAATAATGTACAGGGCTACAAGATAAACCCTGAGAGGACTTCACTGACTACATAGGAAATATAAAGTTCATGTGTTGGTATATAAGTCTTGATCTACCTAAGTCTTAACAATCCAGCAGAAAAGTATAAGAATGAAGTATACATCGTGAGCCCATAATATTAAGCTGAGCTGTAAATGGCTATGGTCAACAATTTCTTTGAATAACTCACTATGGTTGTAGAATGCTGGACTATGTTGGATTGTGGTATCGAGTTCAAGCACCTACGTTAGTTGAATGTCAATGGAGTGCCACTTTTGACAGGTATAGACAAAGGAAGGGGTGTAGAAAGAAAAAATCATGATGTATGTGTATAGGCAGTACTGTTGGGATAGATAACGCTGTGCTTCTACATAATTCTATGAGAGGCAAGATCTGCACTAATGGTGGTTGGACAGGATATCATGTCGGCTTCTAGTACTACGGTCATCCACTAGGAAAATAATTATTGAATTTTTGATGTAATTCAGGTATAAAAAAAGAAAAGTAAGCAGCTACACTCTTAATTCACTGATAAGAGATATCTGCTAAAATAATATCTGTAAATATAATATCATGTATGCACCTTGTACAATACCAAAACGTTATGAAAACAGTTTGCAATGTATTAATTCATCAAATCTGTATGGTTAAGGTGTCTTGAAACTGTCTGATTGACATTTGTACTTCAATAAAATAAAAAAAGTTAAAGTATATTAAGAGGTTTAATCCTCAGCACCATGCAAAAATCTAAAACACAAAGGAATACGTCTCCATAGGTCTACCCACAAGGGATTTATTATTATTAAGTTTTATATAATATGAACAAATATATGAACTATAACTTTATGTGACTCATAGTGTGTTGTTTGTATCAGCTTCACTACATACATGTGAGGCATAATTTGCACGGACTAAGGATGATGCCCACTGCCACTTCACCAATTAAGATTCTAAAGGATCCTCTCATGTACACAACCTGTTTTCTTTTTTTAATTCCTTATAGAGCACACAAGAAGAAAAATAGAAAGTTATAGAACAAAACTTTAGCATAGGACTGGAAATCCCATTCAAGTCAGCTATCCCCGTACTGGCAATTTTCCCAGAGGAACGGAAAAAATTATATCATAGTGATATATGTATACTTATGCTTCTAGCAGCACAATTTGTGATAGCAAAATCTTGGAAACAACCAAGATGTCCATCACATGAGGAACGGTTGAAAAAGATGTGGTAGTTCTATACAGTGCAGTATTACTCAGCTATAAAAAATGATAAACTTGAAGCATTTATATTTAAATGGATGCCACTTGAACATATACTCATAAGTGAAATAAACCAGACACACATGTGCAAATATCGTATAGTCTTCCTAGTATAAGTCAAAAGAAGAAATATAAATAAAAATGTACAACAATAACTAAAAAGAATTTAGTCAGGTAGATAGGGCAAACTGAATGGCATATTGATGCAGGGTACTAATGAGCTTTTCTTCTGGATGGTTAACAACCTAAGTTCACAGATCAAAATTGGAGAAATAGAAGAGCTGCAAGGTCAGCCAACTTTTTGGCCCTAGCCTTTCAAGGTCAGCAAAGAATCAGGACATTGGTGAACTTGTAGTGTGACATCATGAAACTCAGTTGTGCTCCAAATTCTCTGATCAAGGAGATTATGGAGCCACAGAGGAAAGAGACTGAGGATGTATAATGTGCCTGGGGAGAGTCACATGGAGAGAAAACTTTCTTTCAGGCTGTCACAGAGAGAAAACTGGTCAAGCATTGGCCACGACTCATCCACATGGATGACACAGACAAAGGATCTACAGAGTAAGGTATAGTATGACAAGATAAACCCTGAGGGGACTTCACTGAGCATATTTGAAACAAAAGCTACATTTTTTTGTTATATAGGTCTTGCTCTATCTCAGTCTTAACCATCCAGCAGAAAAGTATAAAAATTAGGTGTATAATGTGGGGCCATAATAATAAGTTGAGCTGTAAATGGCTACAGTCAACAGATTCTTCAGATAACTCACTATTATTTTGGAATGCTGGACTGTGTTGGATTGTGTCGCTGACTTCAGGCACCTAAATTGGTTTAATGACAATGGAGTGCCCATCTTTGACAGGTCTAGACAAAAAAAGGGGTTTAGAAAGGAAGACTCATGGTGTGTGTGTGTGTGTGTGTGTATATATAAACAGTACAGTTAGGAGAAGCAAGATTTGCACTAATAGTGATTGGATAAGATATTATGTCAGCTTTTAGTACTATGGACAACCACTAGGAGGATAACAAGGTAGAAACTATTAATTATTAAATCTGTGATATAGTTCAGCTACAAAAAATAAGATAAGTAAACAGCTACACCCTCTTAATTCTCTGATTAGAGACATCTGCTATAATAATGTCTGTAAGTGTAATATCATGTATGTACTTTGTACGATACTAAAACATTATGAAACGGTTTGTAATGCATTAACTTATCGAATCTGTCCTGTTAATTTGTCTTGAAACTCTCTCATTTCTATTTGTCCTTCATTAAAATAAATAAATAAACTTTAACATAAACAACAATTATATGTGTATGCTCATCATCACTTACTTCTTTTCTTATTAATGTATGTAAGTGGTAATGAGCATAAAACAGGAGAGTCACTATGAGTTGGTTCTATATGGTGAGATACTGTAGACCCTGTCCTAAAGATATAATGATAATGATAATAATAATAATTCATGCTTTCCAACTATCTGTGTTTTCAGAAAATAATTGAAGTTAGTGGGAAAAACACTGGAAAAACATTGTCAAGTGACATAAAAAGCAGAACAAACACAACAGAAATAATTGCATAAAAATAAAATACTCAAAAATTTATGAAATTTTGTGTAAATAAGATGAAAATACATAGATGAAGACTCATCTATTTGGTTTTCTAAAGATTTACAGCATGACACAAAGGACAAAGCCATGCAGTCCATTCAATATTTTTTGCCTCTATGGAGACAGCATCATAAACAGGTACCCCTGCTCCATTTCTATGGCAACAGGATGCAGAAGAACCACAGAAAGGCAAAGGGTAAAAGGATGAGCTGATAGTGGTGAGTGGGGACCACTGCTGATGGGAACAATGGGGGTACTTATCCCTGATGATTTCTGAGAGGCATGAAAAGGTTTAAGGCAGAGTTTTAGTGCAGGGGAAGCAACACTTTCTTCACAGTCAAGGGCCCCATTGGGCTGAGATGAATCCACAAAACCAGTTTACCCAAAGTCTACAAATTTTCTTACCTATAAAGCTTATTGCATTCTACAACCCAGACACTTAGAAAAAGGAAGAAAAAGTAGGAAAGAAAAGTACTCCTTTGTATTTATTATTAGTACCTCCTTTTCTCATTAAAACATTAAACAGAATGTAATAGTATTAACATTGTTTAGATCCTGGAAAAATGATGAATGGGATCAAGTATATAAAGACTATTTTAGAAGTTTTTTCCTGTTTCTTTCTTATTCAGGTAAATTCATTCTTGAAGACATTTTCCCCCAAAATATCAATGGTTAAAGAGATAAAAGGAAGAAAAGGTGTTAGAGAATTTCAGTATTCCCTCAGTGAGAATGGAGTTATTCACAGTCAAATACGTTCTTAGCTTTTCTCCCCACTGTCATATGCTGAATCACTTCCTACAATTTCCTCAGAGTCATAGCAGGGAAACATTAATTGAAAAGGCGGATGTAGGCTTAACAGGATAGAGCAGTCCTAAAGATGCCCTTCACTACTTCAGTCATGAGCTGCCACCTAAAGGTCTATGTGGTCTATCCTTTGTAGTGTCTAGAAACCTCATGAAAGCGATAAGATTTGTCTCTTTTTTAAACAGAAGTGCCTTATCCTGTGTCTAGAAGCTGCTGCGTATGTGTGATTTCAGTGCTTGTTTTCTTTGTTCTGGAGGATTATTGATTTCTGTCCACTTTTATAATGTCTTTGTCTTAGCATTTTCTCAACACATTCTATCCAGATTTGAAGAGATACAAAAACTCCCTTGGAAGATTTACTCGTTTTCCCTTTCTTCCACTAATATGTCTTTCGGTAGTTCAATTTTCCCGTGAAGAGCCAGTTAGACTTCACACCCTCAGATTTGAGGGAATGAGGTGGCTGAAGCAGTGACAATAGATCAGTTGTGGGAGGTAAATGACATGCTTTTTTATTAGCATGATGGGAGATGGCGAACACTTTTGGAATAATTACGCATCGAATTGCTGTCTGGAGAAAATCTCACTCAACAAAGAATTTTAAGCTGGAATACGATCACTTTTATCAGTCATTGATGAAACAATGTCACATTTCTGAAAATTAGCTATGAAAATCAAAAAAGACAGCTTTCTGCATTTATGAAATGTGTAAAAGTGAATTATGAATTAATTTTAGTTTCTACTTGCTTATGATCTTATTTTCATTTTGTGTGGTTTTTAAAGTTGAGTGGGATAAGACTGTGCCTATAATGTTTATATCATTGTTGAACGAAAAGTAAAAAGTCAAGTTCGCAGAGAAAAAAAATTAACAGTCAAGCTAGGCAAACAGTATCATTTTTTAATTCATATAAAAATTATGCCCACGTTTGTGCAGAAATAATTTCGCATGTGTAGATGTGTAAATTTGAATTTATTTGATAGCTTTGCTGTTATATCGGGAAGAATGTAGTGCTTGATTTTCCTTTCCTCTACCTCCATAATAAACAACATAGAATGCGTTGGTGACCTCAAGATACTGGGGCTATTTTCCTGCCATCAACTAGCCAGGTGTTCTCTCATCCCATTCACTGCTGACAGCATATACCTGGGGATAGTTTCACAATGAACAGTCTGAGGGAAAAGTCCCCCATTCTGCCCCTTACATATTGTAGATACCAGTAAAAGCCCAGGATGTTTTAACTGGGTTTCTGACTGACCAACTATAAATGAGAGTTTTCACAATCCCTTCTTCAGATTCTATTATTTTGCTAGAACAAGTCACAAATTTCAAGAAACCACTCATTTTTTCTGGTCCTTTATAAAGGATATTATGAAGAATGAAAATGGGGATGTGTAAGTCAAGGGATGTGGGAAGTGGCAGGAAACTTGTGTGTACTCTCTGAGTGCTCCCCTCTCAAACCTTTGTGCAGACCCGAAGGCTACCATGAAAGGCCTCTGAATTCTGTCTTCTTGAGTTTTATGGATATTTCATCACTTACATAGATCTGATTTAAGCATGAGCAGTTATATAGAAAGCTGATTGATTCAAGGGCATTATTTAATGTAATAGTATGCATATGGAGTCCCCACAAGTCCTAACTCCTCACATTCTTCTTCTGTGTAGCATTTCTCCCTCTACTAGGGTATGGAACAGAACATTCTCTAGAGTCTGAAAGGTCTTATAATATCCTACCTACCACATGCTGATCAGAGCATTTCTTTATGGCAGGCAGGCTGTAAAACAGAAGGGCTAAGAAGGACTATAGCTTTTATAACCCTCCCTGAGAAAAGAAATTCTGGTTTCTATGGACTGCCTCAGAGAAGAGGTTCTGAAAAAGGTAATCATGAGTGAATTCTTTTATTTTAAATCCTAAAATAGGATAGCCTGCTTTGGAAGGAGCTGATGACGAACTACAAAAAAAAAAAAAAAAAAAAAAGAATCAGAGTACTTCAGATAATTTGAACTATTACTAAAATCCTGTATTCACTGTATGAATGATATGATCCATATAGAGATCTGATAAAATTAAACTAATTCAGAGCATTAATCTTAAGAAGACACTTGCCATACATTATGTATTATAGCAACATCACTGGTCTTTATAAGTTTTACACTTATATAATGAGGGAAACAATTAGTTATTATAATTCTACATGAAATTTCAGTACTTTTCTAAAGAAAGTGTGGCAAAAAGCCATAAAAATCAAATATTAGTATAGAGTGTATATCCAATGAATAGTCTAGGTTTTATAAAAATCTATCATAGGAATGGTTCTCATGTTTGCTACCCATTACATAAAAATAAAGAAATGGTAATTGGAGTGTGGACCACAGAGTGCATTTTAGCCGTTGAATTAATGTGAGCACTGTGCTCAGTAATTCAGAGTTTTGGGGCCTGTGAGCCACTCCGGAGGCACAAGAGAAGACAGCATTGCAATTGCACCCCTTCCTCAACATCTCAAGCACAACGGAGTGAGATGACAGCATTTTCCCAAGGGCAACGTGTCCCAGGTCTCCCTTCAGGCACAAGTTTCTCCATCATCCTAGTTCCTGCACAACAAACAAATATAGTCATGTTTTTGGGGAAAGGGTAACATTGCTATTCTGAACTGGGCCAAAGCCTAGTTCTCAACTGTTGAGGAGGTGGGGGAGAGTACAGGCTTGGATTCATCTTTCTTCTCTTGTCTCCATACATTTCTTCTCTACAATTCCTTACACTCCATCTTTTGCTCTGTTTAATCATCAGTATCTTCTATTCTTAGATTTTGATGTATGGAATCCCCATTCCAAAGTCTTTATTGCCTCTGATTGGCTCCTGATTCATCTTTTTAATGACAGAAAAGGAAATGCTATTATATTAGCACAGTGCCTGTTCCATATAATTAGTCTACTAGATGTAATAATGCTGGACTAAGTGAAGCACTGGAATTGAGGATAATCCTCTAAAATGAGCAAACAGGATATAATTGCCTCTGGGGCCATTACTTGTAATCAAGTTTTGTTTGCCCATACTCATAAATACGAAATAATGACAACAGGAGGAACAATGTCAGAGAAGAACCTTTTGAAAAGTAGATGAACCCACAGTGATTCTTAGACTTTAAAACACACTTGTTTATTCTGGTGCCTTCACAGAACTTGCCTTCATTTAATGCTCCACTCAATTCTTTTTAACATAGAAGTACACATATTTTCTGGATTCCTACAGATTACTGGACAAGAAAGGGCATTGAGGATATACAAAATTGTCTTATACTTTAAGGTTAGAATAATAATGAGGACAGATAAAAAACTTATTCCTGACATTAACTAGGTAGATAACTAGAACATAATAAAAAGCAAATCAACTAAGCCCCCCCCCGTTGATATATTTGTAGCACTTTTCCTTTAGAATTTTGTAGGTATTCTGTCAATTAATCCTTACAGAATGCCAATTTTTGCAAGTAAAAAGGAAATGGACCATAATATTAGAATTTCAATTTTAATATTACAAACGTGTAGTTGTAAAAAAAAATTACATTTTTTTTACAACTACACGTTTTTCTTGTGGTATGTTGGAACACAATTATTCCAAATTATCTATTTGATTTTCATCTCAAATTCAAATGTAACTTGGAATCTTCTATTTTAGTCATCCTGAAGCTATTATAATGCTAACATACTGTAGTTAATATTCACTGTATTGAAAGAAAAACTAAACCGGAGATACAGAACCATTACGACACTTGGTCAGTGGCATACAGATATTTATTATGGAGTAAAATCCCCATTGTTCCTGCACCATAATTGTAACCATCTCATAAGTCTCTACTTCAGGGTCTCCCAATGTAAGTCAAAAGGCAGCCTGATTTGATTACTCTGCTTGCTGCATCTCTAACCGTCCATGACTTATTCTTATTTATCAAGGTGAAAATAAAAGAACCTTATCCTTTAAAAGTCCATTTTACCTCATTGCTTCAGAAAGAGTGCTTTTATTTAGGCAGCATCATTAAAATAGCTCTAATATTAATAACTTCTACGTTTTTTGAGAAACTTCCCAGAGATCAGTGTGCCATAACCAATCACTTACTATATCAGAAAAATTGATTTCTGTAATGTAGCCAGTGAACCTTGCAACATCTTTCCCTTGTTAACCTGTTAGTTTTTAGGTAGTTATTAATAAAATGCATACAATTGAGATGCAGTTAAAATAATTTCCTACTATGTCGTTAGCAAGATATCTCTGACCTAGCCAGAGTTGAATGCCTTCAAGTATCACCATGGCCTAATCAGTGAATATCGAAGGGATGTAGGTCTTGACAGACAGGTGATTGTGTGCATACTGGAGTTCAGAGTGCAGTAAGGAGTGTTCCTTCTTGTCTGGACCCATTACAACATTCTGTATTTATATTATTTATACTCCACATCCATAGGTCCAAGGGACTCCTTTTACACCATTAACTCCTTCATCCAGGTCCTTGATATTATCTCGATGGAGACAAAGTAGAAGATGATTCAGAGTCTTCACACAGAGTGGCCAATGGGGAGAAATAACCTAAGTCTCAGGTTGAGTATAGTTGTCTACACACAGTAAAGGGGGATTGCCTTACACAACAGCATAGAAATGGAATGTATAGGGATTCTTTAACCAAACAATATAGAGCCTTTGAGAGTAATCTGCGCAAGGTTGCTAACCAGGTTGAGGCCTAAGTGAAAGCCAGTTGTCACTAGGATCAAGTGGTATTTGCTCTGCCAGTGCTCAGAGGCAAGGATCTGACAGCTTTCTACCAACACAAACAGAACTGTCTATTGTTCTGTCTTTGTTGAGAGGGAGGGCTTCACATTTAGGGTAGAAGCTCAAAAGACAATAAAAATCAATAAAACATTGTTTCCCACTGATGCAGTTTCACATCTTCAGAGTTCTACTGGAGGTTTTTTAAATCTTTTTCCCCCTGCAATGACATTTTAGTCAAGCATATTGCCTAAGATCTTATGTAATAAATGCTGATTTGATAAACAACACTGATGTTCATCCAAAATAATCAGATGCCTGTAATCTTTATCTTTTTTTTTTTTCTATTAAGATACCTGAGCGTTTCGGTGAGAAAGGTTTAAAATGATCGTCATGCAATCTTATTAATTATGATGTAAAGAAAATATTTTCTAACTTATTACTTATATAAAAACCTTGAACCACAAGCCCTTGTGTATAAAACTAAAAGAGTAAAATATGTGTTTACAATGCTTTCTTGCCCAAAATATTTTACTCTTTCTAACATCATAATTCATCAGACATCAATGCCCTTTATATTGTGGCCAAGACTTATCTTTCCAGTCTTTCCTTTATCACTTTGTCCCATGTTTCCCCAGCCTTTAGATTAAGTAGCTACTTTCTCTGCTTGGAAGACAACAAGCAATTATGCGATGGAATTATACACTATATAATCTTGAAGTGCTCACTTGTACTTTGTATTGGATCATTCTTTTTTCATATTTTAAGTGCATTCGTCTCTCAAAGTTTACTCTGTGATATCCACATGCCAAAACATTATGCGTCGTTTCAATTTTAATCACTCAAATAGATTGCTTAATTAGCGTTTCCCTTGAAAAATGTCATGTTGATAAACCTCTTTAGTATTAAAATCAATTGAGATACAGTTAAAATAATTTCCTACTATATCTTTAGCATGATATCTGTGACCTGTCCAGAGTTGAATGCCTTCATCTATTTAATAAATTTATTAAACAACTGTCTCCATGGCAAGAATGTATGTGCTAATCTCACAATGTAAATAACATGTACTGCCTATAATCAGTGAAATTATATGAGCACTTTCCTACTTCATTATTAGTAACAGAAATAATTTTGAGGAACTTGGAGTTAATTAGTGTTGTGTTTCGGTATCAAATATTATGAACAACGATATTAGCAAGAAAACATTGGTCTTGGACAAAACATTTTTCTCTGGAATTATCTTATTTAGTTGTGAATTTAATTAAAAATCAATTAAATTTGTGGCTATTGTCTTCCCCACTTTACTCTTCTTACTGAAACAAAAACCTGATGCCCAAGGTGGCATTGCACAGGAGTGATGCTTCAAGGCAGCAAAAGACATTAAAATCAAGAACAAGGGTGGGAAGGGAGGAATCAGGATGTGTACAAACTGAGGATCCTGACCCCCTTCCAAGTGGCTTCATTAAAATTCCAAACTTCTTACAGTGATATAATATATCCATATTTATGCTTCCTTATATTGTACTCTGCCTCTCCCCCCAGGCAGGTGCAGCACTCACACCACCAATCCCAGAACTAGGCAACGAGCCAGTCACAAACTCTAGATTCAGCTGCTGGGGGCAGGGGCATCCCCAGTGACCACATGGGACTTTGGGGGGATATCCAGACACAAGCCACACTGCTTTTTTTTTTTATTAAAATGTAAGCAAGTATAAAAAGTAAAGCCATATTTATATGCTGAACTGTAAAAGTCTCAAGTCAACAACTTCTGACATTGTTAGTCTGATGGAAACCCACTACTATTATGGACTATATTGGAATATTTTGCTGAATTCACACACCTACAATATTTAAATGACAATGGAATACCTTTCTTTGACAAAACCAAATGAAAAAAGGGATAGAAATAAAGGACTACTTTGTATCTGTATATTCAAAATAATCAGGATAGATATACAGCTACATTCTCTTAATTCAATGAATAGAAAGATTTGTTCCAATAGTGTTTGTGGACAGGACATCATACCAGCATCTTGTACAATGAATAACCACTAAGACAACAATGTGCAACATATTAATTATTGAAACTGTCCTTCTAATTGGTTTTGAATCTGTCTCATTGCTATTTCTCAATAAAATTATTTTAAAAATGTAAACAGGGTAGCCAGTCCATTCATTCAGCACCTCTCCTGTCTCTCAGGAGCTGTTGCTCTTCTCCATTTCCCATTCCTCTTCTCCAATAAATTTTCCTTCTTAAAAATAAATGCAATAAACTGTGAATAATAATGAGAATTATCAGGTAAGCATGGTCTCTGATATGTGATCATCAAATATAAATTCACCTCCCCATCTAGAGCACTTGTGAGCTGAACATCTGAACAGAAGAAGCCCTCATGATGGGACACAGGGTAAAGTTGCTTAGAAATGGAATAACAACAAAAAGAGATAGCACAATAAAGGTAAATGCTGGCATTTAATTACTGAGTTACTTCATTTATAAGGAGAACAAAATTAACCAAATAGAAAAAAGTCATTTACAAGACTAATTTTATTCTTTTTAATAGTCACGTTTTCCACTCAGTTTTGTGATATTCTAGTTTCTGATTCAAGAAATAATAAAATGTTCTTGACATGCTTAAAATATCTTCGTATTATTATACTTGGTATCTTTATTCCAGTAACTCTGCATGAAAGCTCCTCTTTTTATGGTTTCTTTTCTTGGAAAATATATCAGCCTACTCTGCGTCTCTCTGACTATCACATTCATCATAAACTTTCTAGTGTGTTGTGTAAAACAATGCTCACACCTTCTGCTTGATGTAGATAAAAATGACAGGATGAGAACCTGACTGAAAAAAACCTTAGGTTCATTTGCAAAACAGTAAAACAGTTTCGGCTGCCTCAGAGATAAAACTACTGGAACAAAGCATACCTTTTCTTCATTTTTTATACTGAAACATTTGCTCCAGTGTGCAAATCTCTGAGCCGGGACCACTGTGAAATTAACACCATTAATTTGATGAGTACCTCATTAATGATTGTATTTATTGAAAATTATCTAGAGTAAAAAGATATTCTTTAACCGAGGAATAAAATCTTGGGTTAAATATTAAAAATTAATTGGGAAGGATTATAATAAAATTGAAAGATTAAGCATGATCATCAGTCTGCATAGACTATGCACATTTTGCCTGCAGTGAGGTGAGTACAGTGTTCCCTCTTCATGAATGCTTTTGTTAGTAAACAGCTTGATTTGAAAACCAAAGTGTTGGGCAAAATTTTGATCTTAATCACAAAGCCTACATTGGATGACAAGCACAACATTTCCTGCACAATCACAAACACAGCTATCTTTTCCAAAAGGAGTGGAACAGATTAAATTCCTAAACTGAGGCAATACTGTATTCAAGAAAACCAACAAAAAACAAAAAGCCTCACTATTTGCTTGAATTTTTCTGTGGCTAAGGGTCAAGAGGTGAATCTGATTTTATGCGAGGTAAGAAAATGTAGTGATTGTATCCTGAGGATAACCTACAGCGCACCCTACTTCTGAGACACTATTCCACACTTAACCTCCACTTAGCTTATGAGGCTAAACCTTGATTTTTCTAGTACTTTCTAATTGTTTTTTTTTTTAAGTAAAGAGTATCAATAGCACTATCATAACTAACAGTTTATAATTTTTTTTTTCAGTACCAGAGGTTGAACTCAGGACCTTGCATTTACCAGGCAGGTGCTTATGGCACTGAGCTATATCCGTGACCCACAGTTCATAAATCTTAACTGTGGCATCTTACATGTGCTTCAATGTTCTGTCAGAGGAATATCAGGAGCATCTACAGAAGAAAATCATGAAACTTACTGTGAAGCTAAACATTTATTCAAACATCTGCTACAGCGCACAGTAATGTAGAACTATTTTTCTCTCATCCCTGCTGCAAGTGTGATTAAAACTCCTAAAAGTAGAAGAAGAGTCAACAAATTTTGGGAGGGGGAAAACTAGTAGCAAGAAAATAAACTCTTTTGGCATTTGAGGGCTAGGGACAGAGGTGACATGAATCCCATGCATCTCAATATGCAAACTGGGACCACAAGGCATCCCATGGAAGCACATTCTCCTGTAAAACAGTCCAGGTGTCACACCTACCTAGCCACCAATTTAGCCTTGAAGGAGTCAGCGTGGGGCTGGCCTGGAGCCCCACATGTAACTTTCTTTTAGTGCATCATGGCTTAATCACAGTGGACAGAGCTTACAGGGCTCTGCCTTCCCTCCAGGTTTTCAGGGTGGTCATTCAGACATCTGCCTCACACAGCCCCCTTGTGGTAACCAGCAGCTGCGAGACAGTAAGGAGAATCCATGGAGATATGCCTTCTAAGTGAGAGTTCTGTGAGGAAAGGCTGCTTGAAAGCCTTTCAGTCTCAGTGTAAATCTCACCCAACAAGTCATCCTCCTTCCCAGTCTCAGCTCACCTAGTTTTGTATGCTACACATCACCCAGACCCTATTTTACCCCAGCACAGTGGGTTGTCTTTTCTCTGTGAGTGTTTAAACTCCTTCTATTAATTTATGTTCTCTAGGATAGTCTTTTCTGTATCTCACTTGAACACACTCCTGTCCCTAAAATGTTTTCTCAGCCTAGTGATATTGTAGAGTGACTCTTGGCAAAAATACACATGATACGAGTCAGACAGAAGCACAAGGGAGTGTCCCATTTGACCTTGATTTCCAGAAGATCACCTAGCCATGATACCAGTGACCTTGATCCAGCCTCTGGGATACTTTCTCTCATCCACTGAGAGAAACTGAGTGCACTCCACTAGGAAACCATTCCTGCCTTTGCAGGGCTGCACCTTCAGTGGATAGTGGGAGAACCAACAGGAACCACATAAACCAACTGGGCCAACAGCAGCATAAAGACTCCAAAATCTAAGCTGTCTTTGAAAGCATAATCCACAAGTATAACCCAGGACCTTTCTACTATATTCTACAGTCTTATCCTGAAGTATAGTGTTAAATCTAGATCATATCTTCCAATCTCCCCATGCATTGGCCATTTATTAGATTTAGACATGTTGTAAGTATTGTAGATGAAAGCTGGGTTAGAGACAGGCTCTGAGATTCACATTCATAAGACAAGCTATTGGGGAGGCTAAAGGGTAAGGAGTATAAATTGTAGACCAATGTGGGCAGCATAGTATGATGATGTATAAAAAGAAAAGCTTTGTGTAGAAAAAAATAGCCTGAGTTTTGGAGTTAGAGCTCAGGGGTCTCTGGTTCCTATGTTAGCACTGAACAAAAAAGAATTAGGTTGGAGATCAACAAAAGATTCATCAAAGATGAGACTCATGTTTAAGGAATGCTTATGGGCCAAGTGCCAAGTGTGTAAACTTTTTACCTATTAATAAAAGCGAAGAATGTTAGAGAGTTCGGACTAGATATATCATCAGTTTTGTGTAAATCAAAAGAATCAAAGGAAATAGTGGTTCCACTAGTAAATTCAATAAAATTAGGACAGTTCTTTATCACAGTAATTCTAACATTTGTTTCCCTCAATTTGAAGAAACTAATTTTCTCTGAATATAAATCCAGGAACCTCTGGGTGACAAAAAAAAAAGAGAGAGAGAGAGAGAGAGAGAGAACATTAACCTCAATTGTCACATTGAAATCTCAGGATGAATCAGTGTCTAAGCCAATCATAAAAAATGAATCACTGGCCCCTTTTCTCCCAGTGCCCCTGGTTAAAATAGATGGTCTCCCAGAAAGCTGGCAGAAAAAGCATGGAGAAAACTGCTGGAGAAAGAAATGTTTCAACAATTTTGTTTTTCTTAATAAGAAGCATAGCTGAAAAGATTTTCATTTCCAGAAGGCCTTTCTAATCCTACTGAAAACAGACTAAGTCCATGTTTGTTTCAGTTTAATGCTAAAGAAAAGCTAGATGTTTGACTAAAGGTTTTTGCTCTGCAGGTTTAAGAATAGGATTGCTATGACCAATTTCACCAGCCCAGAGGGGCTGGTGTGTGAGAGACCCCTTGGAATGCTTTCCATTCGCTCCCTCCCAGTGTCTCAGCCTCTGCATTGCTCTCATTAGAAGACCCTCAGCACTCTGTAGAATTTCTTGCAGACAGGCTATAATATACCATAGTACTATTCCAAATAAGACGTACTTGTGCTTATTGCATTTTGTTGTTCTCATGCAAATAGTTTTATGTTCAGTAGTTGCTATATTCCTTATTCCATGTAACACAATGCCTCCACTTGTTTAAGAGTTCATGGTAAGCCACGTCTTTTCTTTCTCCTGTGAGCATACAGTAGCCATGTCTTCTATGGTTCACTGTGAGTTCAAACCAAATTTTCCCACATGGCATTTGAGATTTTCGAATTTTTTTTCTTTTACTAAAGAACAAGGAATTTTTTATAGAACATGCATGATTCAGTCTATAGCATCTATTCTAAGAAGCAAATTTCTTGAACAAAGGAGTGTATTCATTGAATTCGTGAAATAAAATTTTCCAGCAAATTAGACCTAGAAGTACTCTTGTGGATATGTGTGAGACATTTTCTATTACCACTTTAGAAAAACACCCAAACTTTCATGTGTAGTCCAATATTTCCTGTTGTATGTTCTGTTGGATACAACAAAAATATTGATTTTTAAAACCACAGAATGAAGAAGGACAGTACTGTGAGACTCCATCAACAATATATTGTATTTTTTTAATTTTGATTTGCTTTTAACTAGTATACAAACACCTAAAATTCTGCATATTAATTAACTACCATATAAAAGTCACTACATCCTTACATTTTGTAATGTTCCAATCAGATTAAACTTATTTCTCAAACCTTTAACTTTTCTCTGGAATGGAAGCACAGACAATTCTTTAAATTTGGTTTTTGAAATGTGTAGAACTCTATAGATATGTATTCATCTTAAGGTGCAGTAACATCCCACAACTTAACTTTACTAAGTATAATTTAGTTTCCATTGACAACATTTGTCAACATTTTATTTTTAATTTTTTGAATGTATTTGGTTCATATAGGATCTCACTGTGCAGCTGGACTAGTGGTGATCCTGCTGCTTTCAGCCTCCCCAATACTGGAATTACAGATGTGTGTCACTACACACAGACTTTGGCCAGCTCAGCCCATCTTGGTTTTTTTTCCCTATTATATATTTTTATAGTCACATCTGTTCAGATTTTTCTAAAATAATTTTATTGAGAAACAAATGAGAAGTTTCAAAACAAATTACCTGCAGTTTCTTTTTATTTATTTATTCATTTATTTTATTGAACAAATAGCAATGAGACAGTTTCAAGACAAATTAACAGGATGGATTCAATAAATTAATACATTTCAAACTGTTTTCATAATGTTTTGGTATTGTACAAGGTACATATATGATATTATACTTACAGACATTATTATAGGAGATGCCTCTAATCAGTGAGTTAAGAGAGTATAGCTGTTTACTTATCTTACTTATTTATACCTGAAGTATATCACAGATTCAATAATACTTTCTACCTTGTTATCTCCCTAGTGGTTGTCCATAGTACTAGAAGCCGACATAATATCTTGTCCAACCACTATTAGTGCAAATCTTGCTTCTCATAGAATTATGCAGAAGCACAGCATATTTATCCTAATGGTACTGTTTATAGACACACATTATGATTCTTCCTTTGTATACCCATTTTTTTGTCTAGACCTGTCAAAGATTGGCATGCCATTGTCATTCAACTAACTTAGGTGCCTGAAGTCAGCAAAACAATCCAACACAGTCCAGCATTCCAAAATAATAGTGAGTTATCTGAAGAAGTTGTTGACTGTAGCCATTTACAGCTTAATTTATATACCTCGTTTTTATACTTTTCTGCTGGATGATTAAGACCTGGATAGAGCAAGACCTCTATACCAAAAGATGTAGCTTTTGTTTCTGATGAGGTCAGTGAAGTCCCCTCAGAGTTTTTGTCTGTGTCATCTATGTAAATGAATCAAGCCCAATGCTTGACCAGTTTGTTTTCTGTGAGAGCCTGAGAGAAAGTTTTCTCTCCATATGACTCTCGCCAGGCATATTATGCATCATCAATCTCTTTCCTCTGTGGCTCCATAATCTCCTTGATCAGAAAATTTGGGGCAAAACTGAGTTTCATGATGTTACAATACAGGTTCTCCTATGTCCTGAGTCTTCGCTGACCTTGAAAGGCTAGGGCCAAAATGTTGGCTGGCCTTGCAGCTCTTCTATTTCTCCAATTTTGATCTGTGAACTTAGGTTGTCAACCATCCAGAAGAAAAGCTCATTAGTACCCTGCAGTATATGCCACTCAATTTGCCCTAACTATCTGACTCAATGCTTTTTAGTTGTTGTATATTTCTATTTGTATTTCTTCTTATGTCTTCTTATACTAGGGAGACTATATGATATTTGCACATGTGTGTCTGGTTTATTTCACTTCCAAGTATATGTTCAAGTGGCATCCACTTCAGTATAAATACTTCAAGTTTATCATTCTTTGTAGCTGAGTAACACTCCATTATATAGAAACACCACATCACTTTCAACCTTTCTTCATGTGATGGACATCTTGGTTGTTTCCAAGATTTTACTATCACAATTGTGCTGCTAGAAACATACGTACACATACATCACTATGATATAATGTTTGCAGTTCCTCTGGGAAAATTCCCAGTATGGGGATAGCCGGCTTGAATGGGATTTTCAGTCCTACTCTTGTGAGAAGTCTCCATACTGATCTCCACAATGGTTATACCAGTCTACATTCCCACCAGCAATGGAGAAGTGTTCCCTTTTCCCACAACCTCTACAACATTTGTTGTTGGTTGACAGCCATTCTTTCTGCAGTGACATTGTATCTCAGTGTTGTTTTTACTTGCATTTCATGGATGGCTAGCGATGTGGAGCATTTTTTCATATATTTATTCGCTTCTTTAATTTCATCCTCTGAGAAGTGTGCATTCATCTCAAATGCCCATTTCTGAATTGGGTCTTTAAATTGGAGGGCCCTAATACATTTTAATTCTTTATATATTCTACATAGCAGAACTTTGTCTGATTGCTTATTAGTTAGGATTTTTTTCAAAATTTGTGGGTTGTCTTTTCACTCTGTTGACAATTTCTTTTGACATGCAGAAACTCCTCAAGAAGAGGTGAGCTTAGTTGTTTCTTTCAAATGTTTGCCGTGTGGATATATGTTTGTTCATGAACACTTTACCCACCCCTATGTCTTCAAGAGTTCCTCCTACTTTCTCTTCCAGGAGATTGAGTGTTTCTGTTTTAATGTTTAGATCTTTAATCCATTTTGACTTTAGCTTAGTGCATGGTGATAGAACTGGGTCAAGTTTTAGTTTAGGGCATGTTAAAAGCCAGGTTTTCCACAACTATTTTTTACAGAGGCTATCTTTCTTACATTAAACTTGCTTGGCCCCTTTGTAAAAGATCAGATGACTGAGTTTGTTCGTAGATGGCTATGGGTCTTCTGCTTTATTTTATTGATCTTCAGGTCTATTTTGTGGCCAGTAACATGTTGATTTTATCACAGTGACTTTGTAGTATAATTTCAAGTCAGGGATTGTGATGCCTCCTGCCTTGTCTTTACTGGCCAAGACTGCCTTTGCTATTCTAGATCTTTTCTAGTTCCAAATAAATTTTAGGAATAATTTCTCTAGGTCTGTGAGGTATATTGGCAGCAGTTTGATAGGGATTGCATTAAACCTGTACAGCAATTTGGGGAGTATGGCCATCTTCACGATGTTGGTTCCTCCTATCCAGGAGCTTGGAATATCTTTCCATTTTCTGAAATCCTCTATAATCTCTTTTCTTAGGGTGTTGTAATTTTCCGTGAAAAGATCTTTGACTTCCTTGATTAAATGAATTCCAAGGTCCGCGCTGCAACTGTAAAAGTTATTATTTCCATTGTTTCCCTTTCAGTGTGCTTGTTATCTGTGTAGAGGAATGTTATTGACTTTTGAGTATTGATTTTGTATCCTGCTATGCTACTGAATTTCTGTATCAGTTCTAGTAGTTTCTTGTTGGAATATTTGGGGTCATCCAAGTAAAGTATCATGTCATCTGCAAATAGAGATCATTTAAATTCTTCCTTACCTATTCTTATTCCCTTTATTTCTCCCTCTTTTTCTAGTGGCTGTTTCTAATGATTCAAGACTATATTGAACAGGAGGGGTGATAGAGGACATCCTTGTGTTGTATCTGAATTAAGAGTAAAAGATTTCAGTTTTTCCCCATTTATTATTATATTAGGTTTTGGGTTTTCATAGATGGCTTTTATCAAGTTAAGTTAGAGTTCATCTATTCCAATTTTCTCTAGGACTTTGACCATGAATCATTGTTGGACTTTGTCAAAAGCTTTCTTTGCATCAAATGAGATGATCTTGTGGTTTTCAGATTTTAGTCTATTAATATGGTGTATTACATTTATAGATTTTCAAATATTGAACCATCTTTGCATCCCTGGGATGAATTCTACCTGGTTATGGTGTATGATCTTCTTGATGATTTACTAGTTGTGTCTTTCCCTGGTTTTGGAATCAGATTAATTTTTGCCTCCCGAAAAGATTTTAGGAGGACTGCTTCCTTTTCATTTAACAGTTTGAGGAATGTAGGGATCATATCTTGTATAAATTTGTTGTAGAATTCAGCTGTGAATCCATCAGGACCTGGACTCTTATTTGTCAGTAGGCTTTTTATTACGTTTCATATTGCATTGGCTCTTATTGGCTTATTGGGAGTTGTTGTATCTTCTTAGTTCAGTTGTGATAATTTGTCCCTTTCTAGGAATTTGTCCATTTCAGCTGTGTCTTCTATTCTGTGACCATAAAGATTTTCAAAGTAGCTATTGATAATCTTTTGTATTTCCACTGGGTCTGTGTTGATTTCACCCTTTTCATTCTTTGTTGCTTGTATTTGAATTTTTTCTTTGCTCTTTTTGTTGAGGTTGGGTAGTGGCTTATCAACTTTATTTAGTGTTTCAAAGGACCAACTTTTTGATTTGTGGATTCTTTGAACTGTTTTCTTCATCTCAATTGAATTAATTTCTGCTCTAATCTTTATGATTTCTTTGGGTCTTTGCACTCTGGGTTTCGATTGCTCTTCTTTTTCAAGTTGTCAGAGGTACAACATTAGGGTGTTTATTTGTTCCCATTTTGTTTTCCTAATATGTGAGTTCATAGCTAAGATTTTCCCTCTAAAAACTGCTTTCATCAGATATCATAGATTCCAGTAAGTTTTGCTTGAATTTTCATTGAATTTTAGATATTGTTGAATTTCTTGTTTAATTTCTTCTGTGATGCATTAATTGCTGCATAAGGGTGTTATTTAATTTCCATGAATTTAGCGGGTTTTGCTGGTTTCTTTTGTCATTTAGTTCCAGTTTCATTGCACTGTGATCAGATAATATGCATGGGATAATTTCTGTTTTCTTCAATATACTTATGCATGACTCCTGGACTAGTGTGTGATCTGTTTAGGAAAATGACCCATGTGCAGCTGAAAAAAAGTGTACTCAGCTGTGGTTGGGTGGAACACTCTGTATATATCCACCAGGTCCATTTGTTCCAAGCTCTGGTTCAGTTCTGCTACTTCTTTTGCTAATTTCTCAATGATAGGTTGACCTACCTTTTTCAGATAAGGGGGTGTTAAGGTCTCCTGTTAAGACTGTGGTCTTAAATATTAGGTTTTTCATGTCCATTAAGTTTTGTCTCACATAGTTGGTTGCTCCTGTGTTTGGTGCATAGATATTTATGAATGTTACTTCTTGCTCTTAAATATTTCCCCTGACCAAGAACAGAATTGCTACTCCTGCTTTTTTCAGAAGTGCTGGGACATGTAGTATTGTTTTCCATCCTTTGACACTGAGCCTATGAATGTCCTTTAGAGTTAAGTACATTTCTTGTATACAGCATATTGTTGGATTTTGTTTCCTAATCCACTGTGCCAGTCTATTTCTCTTAATTGGTGAAGTGAATCCATTTACATTGATTGTTATAATTGAAATGTGTTGACTTATGATTGTCATGATATTCACCTGCTGTTGTTTACTCCCTTTTATCCTGTGTTTAATGGTCTGTTCTGTGTAGTGGGTTCCTTTCATTCTCATTTGTGGAGTTCTTGTCATTGTGGTCTCTGTCTAGAATATCTTTCAATAGCCTTGTAGAATGGTTTTATCATCATGAAATTCTTTTTTTCTTCTTTGTCGTGGAAGTATTTCACTTCTCCATCAAATTTGAAGGAATATTTTGCAATGTATAATAGTCTGGGCTGGAATTTTTTTTCATGCAGGACTTGAAGAAGAACTCTGCTCCATGCTCTCCTTGCCTTCATGGTTTGTGTAGAGTAGTTGGCTGTAATTCTGATGGATTTTTCTTTGAATGTAATTTGCTTCTTCTCTAGCAGCTTTCACTGTATTATTGTTGTGTTCGATTTCTGGGATCTTGACTATTTTATGTCTCAGTGTGTTTTTACTTGGGTCGAAGTTATTTTGTGTTCTATCTGCTTCAGTTACCTGAATGTTGGTTTGTTTCCTCATATTTGGGAGGCTTTCTGCAATTACTTCTGCCCATATTCTTTTTACATAATTTGTATTGACTCCTTATTCTCATTGATGCCAGTTAATCTCACATTGTTCATCTAGGCAGCATCTTGCATGTGATGGATTATTTTTTCCTGCATTCTCATTGTTTTTATGAAATCCTTTTTCACCTTTTCACTAGCTGCACCAGCATCCTCTAGATCTTAAACTGTGTGTTTGCTTTCACTCAAACGGTTTTGTTGACTCTTAATTGATATTTTTTGTTCTTCCATATCTCTTTGACTGTTTCATGTGTTCTGTTTCTTTTCTGTATTGCTCATTCCAGGATACTGTCATATTTTTGACCTCCTCTATTTTTTCATCCATGTGTTCTTTAGAGGTAGCTATTAATTCTTTTTCTGCAGAGCTTCTTCCAAATTGCCACTTAATCTCACATTTCCAGACTTGTTTCTGCATTTCAGATGGTATGATTTCTAAGAATTCTTTTTTGACTTTGGAAATTATTTCTTCTTTGAGTTCCTCATGATCTTTCTGCTGTTGTGTCTTTGCTTCCAACACTGTTAATCCATATGTTTCAGCTGGAATAGTGTTCTCTGCACTTGTTCTGAGTGAGTGTTGGTTTTCCACCAGATGTTTCTGGGTTTGATTCTTTATTTCAGATGCTATGTATTCAAATAATTTTTTTTTTATTTCAGGCATTAATTCTGGTCCGAGTTCCTCTGTACCTTTCTGCTGTTGTTCCTTTGCTTCCACCTCTGTTCATTCATTCATTTCAGCTGAGCTAGTGTCCTTTGCACTTATTGGTGGACTCGGGACCTGAGATTGCATTTTTCTCCTTGTCTTTGTCATTTTGTATAGTACTGACCTCTGGCCTTTGGTGTAGAGCTTTGGTGCAGCTATATCCTTAGCACATAATGAGATTTGGGTGCCAGTCTATTAAGTTTGAGATTATCCAGTTATGCCTGGCCTGGATCTAGCTGTTGTGTTCAGTTCCTTTTTGCTGCAGCTCCTGTGATTCCCTTCTTTTTCGTCCATGGTTAGGATAGCACAGACGTTCTTCCCCACACTCACCAGGCCTGGTGGAGGTGGATCCAGTACCAGGAGAGTTACCAAAAGTTCTCGCTCCTGTAGTGGACTTGGGGGCAGTGGATACAGGGAGTTTCCAGAAAGATCTGTCTGGGGTGTCTCAGGCTGGTCTCTGGCTAGGATGTCTTGGGGACTGAGGCTCTGGATGGTACAGAAGACAAAGGCTCTGTCTCAGATTCACCACACACTCACCTCACCAAACTTTGATGCCCAGAGAGTCAGGGAAAATCCCCCTCGCTCAGTGGGCTTTGGGGCAGGGGATTGGGGGAGTTGCTGGCTAGTGGGCCCTGAGGTCTCAGGCCTGTTGCTCCCTTGGAGGGCATGCGGGGGGGGGAGATCCAGGTAGTGCCCACAAGAAGAAGCCAAAGGCTCTCCCTCAGACTCACCACACACTCACTGATCTGGGAAGCCTGGTGAGTCATGCAAATTCCCACTCACTCGGAGTGCTTGGGGGTGCGATCAAGGAGGCCACTGGAGTCGGCCCTGCTATCTCAGGCCAGTTGCTCTAGCTAGGTGGGTGTGGGGCTGGATCGAGGAAGATCTCAGCCCATCTTGGGCTGGGCTGGGGCATCATGTGGTACCAGGGATGGAACCATGGTCCCTACACTTCTTGTACTTGCCTAAGCAGGAACTTTAGTCCACTGAGCTATCTTGGAAGCCCTTCCCCATATTTTAATTAGAATTCTGCTGTGAATTTTAATAATACTATTTTTGTGTCAGTTCCCTGCTCAAATCTAAGTGTTTGGAGTTTATGGGCAAACTGAGTAATCATACCCACCATAATGAAATGATTGATTTGTTCCTTCATTTTCTGTTCCTGACTGCAATGGTCACTACTTTCTTTGACAAAAGATATGATGCTTTATATATACTTATTAATTCCTGGATCCTGAAACGTTTAGATACTTCACACTACACAGAATATAAATCTCCTAAACTCACATTTAGTCAATGTTATGTTTTGTGTCTAGTTGTCCTCCCAAAGCCTCATGTAGTCATGGGGTGGGGACTTCTAGAGTTTGTGATTAACTTATGATCCACTGGGATTATGTGTGACCTAAGGCTTGAATTATAGGTTTTAGTACTTCTGGGATTGTGGGTGTGAGTACTTACCCCAGCCTGGGGCAAAGAACCTGCATGTAATATAAATACAGAAAGACAGATATTCTCTAAGGATTGCTTTTTGTTGTCATTGTTGATCTTCAACCACCATGAACTGCTGCTCTGTGCCATGTGCCCCTTTGCCTTGGAGCCAGCTGAAAATGGACTGAAACCTCCAGTAACTGTGAGCTAAGAAAACCTTTCCTTCCTTCATTTTGGGTGTTGGGTATTTGTCCCAGCAATGAGAGAAGAGTAACTAAGATAGTCAATATTTTCCATATTAAGCACAAACCATCGATGTACTTCCTGGGCCAAAGCACACTGTTAGATACATCTTCCTAGCACTTGGGCAATTTGAATATTGACATCTAGGAAATGAATTGCTTATAGAAGAAAAATCTAAATAAGCCAGAAAGCAAACATTAAAGTTGGTGTTATGTAGCGTTCATCCTTAAACAATTTAGAAGCTATAAATGCTGTTGAGGACTAGCCTGATGAGGTACTATTAAGGAATAATTAATACTAATAAATTGGCACAAAAGTTGACTGAATCTGTGCTAGGTCTATATGACTTGTTTTGGGGGCCCCAGAAGGCCTATGGACTAATTAATTTTTAGGTAATGGCCAGAGCTGAGGCCAGCACACAGCCTGTGATGTTCTGGCACTTTAAAGCAAGCCTGTGCAGCAGTTGAGCACTGTATTGATCTTCCCCTGTGTGATTTTCCAAGGTTCCTTAAGCCTCGAACCTTGACAGCATCAACAGCAGTTCAGGCCCACCTCTACACAAGCACATCAACACACCCTGCAATCAAGCTGTGCATCTAGTAAAAGGCAAAGCATCTAGCCTCCTGGTTTTATTCTGTCACGTGGCTTTGACTATCCTGGTGTTCCTTGAGCAGGAAGACAGTGGTGGCCCTAGGCCAGCCTAAAATGGATGTTGGCTTCCACAGTGGACAAATTCAGAGAAAACTTGGGACACTTCCAGCACCTTCCTAATAGCTTCTGTTGACAGTGAGCCTTGCTACTAATATAAGCACTTGTGTGGTGCATATTTAATATAGTTATGTGTTTATATACATAATATATACTTATATATACATATATTTGAGAAATATATGTGAAAAACTTAATGAATTGCTTTTCATTCTGATACACAATTTTGAAGAGAGACGAATGTTCATGAAATGATGATTGCTATCTCACATCTGCTTTAAACAGATTCAGCACTGAGCTCCCCATGATAACAACAGGGAGTGAGCATGGAATGATTGCAAAACTGCAGTATGTACTAAAGCTATTTTATGTAAGCATGATTTTATATATTTTCTTCTTATTTGTTTATATTTCTCTCAGCTGGTAATGGTACCAGGTAGTATGTAAGTACTAATATGCCTCGGTTAGAATAAAATTTTACTTTACTTTCTACAATGAATTCAACTCTGCATTACAGTGGTAAATGATAAAACAACTATTACTATATTTTATGCATTTATAAATATTTGTCTTAATTTTTCCATTATTCTCTGGCAATGTATTTTATCTACGAGGATTTTTTTTTCAAATCGTCACCTATCTACAGAAAAGGGATCCACATACAAATGAATCCAATGGTCCAGACTCCTGCTATTTCAAGGACAACTGCACATATATAGGAAGTGTATTTTGTTTGTTTTTCAGTGACTGGTTCATAACACATGGACATAATTTCACGTGATGTTTGACTGTGGCTACAAAATTAAGTAGAACAGAGTATAATCACAAAGTACACTATGTCTTTATATCATAAAACTTATTCTCCTTATGATTTTACTCATTTTGCATTTTTAATATTTTCCCATCACTTCTAGGGAAAAAAGATTTTTAACCTCATAAGTAAAATTTCTAAATGAATTAGTCAATTCTGACCACATGTGAAGTCAAGCTGTCCCTCCCTTCTATGCAGGAAGTCTAAGGTAAAGAAACAGATTATAATTGACCTTTGTTTACCTTAAGAATGTTGAATACAATATTACTCTGAATCATGGAGCCAATATTTCTTGGCTCCATGATATATATATATATATATATATATATATATATATATATATATATATATTCTCATCAAAAGCATACACTGAAGACCCACACAAAGGTCCTAAAGAAGGCAGCTAGCAGGTTGTGACAGGCATTGTTGATTTTCAAAGAGGTTAGTCAATAATTCACTGTTTCTAAACTGTAAGTCATATAAAATGTGAAGGAAAAAGTGTTTGAATAATTTAACTTCAACTCACTCGTTTGATGACTTCGTAGAAATATCTACTCAGCGCTTTCAGTAAGAACCTTAATATGGTTTTCTTTTGGGTGACATTAGCTTATTATATGCCTTCTTTCTTTATTATTCATCTTGACAATTATGAACTTGATATGTCAATTTTTCTTTAGGAATTTATATGAAGGGTTTATATGAAGGCAACAAGGTACCACAAGTATATTTATATTGCTACTTGAAAAGATCACTCTCACTGTGATCAAAGAATGGTTAGACATTAATGAAAAAAGGTGAAGTATTAATATTAAGGAATGTGATATTATAGCAGATGTGATTTTTTTTGTTCAGATAAAGCTTTCTGAAGTACAGCTAAATAAGTAACATTTGACTTAGTTATATCAGTCTTGGGCATATTTTTGAAAGAATAATGAACCATATCCTCTAATAACATATGTATACTCGTATTAGTTCACAGGAGCAGCCTAAATATCCACCAACAGATGAAGAGATAAATAGGATGTGGTAGATATACCCAGTAGAATATTACCGAGATGTACAAAAGAGAAAAAATTCATCATTTGCAGAGAGATGAAAAAAAAATTAGGTGAAATTAGTCTGCTGAAGAAAATTAAACTGCATGATTTTGATTATATCAGAAATGAAGATATATGTTTGAAGAAAGGAGAGAAATTGAAGGCTAAAAGATAGAGGGAGCGTAATGATGTTAAAATTGATCAATACATTACATACATATACTAACATGCCCAAATAGGCCCCAAATAATATAAATGTGACAAATAAATGTACTCTAACCTACACAAATAAATATAGTTTTGTTAGGAAAATATGACTATATATGCATCATAAAAAGAATATTAGAGTATATATATATTATAATCATTGATATAATAAAAATATATTGAAAATACAGTGTTATTAAACTGCTGTCTTTCCAAAAGGCAAGGTGTTTTCATCCAGGAAAGCAAAATATACTTAAATATTAAATAACTTAATAAAATCTGAAATGGTTATTGATAAGAAAATCACATATTCTTTTCCTAAAAACTTAAAATTTATCAACATTTTTAACAAAGACAATGAGTAAAACATGAATATGTAGTCCTGAAGTCTCAAACATACTTGATGAGAAAATATTGTAACCATCTATGTTATTGTAAAAATACATTACTATTTTAATGTTGTTGTTAAAATTGTACCTAACCATTAGAATGAAAAGAAGAAATCTGTTCACATTTAAGGGTGTTTTTAGTTAAGTTGCTGAAAGATATAAGAGAATCAAGAAAAAACATAATGAAAATAGTATAGCTGTAAAAATAATATAAGGTATTATAAAAAGTTAACATGTAAATTAATCATCTTCACAGAAGATATACTGCAAGAAATTACCACTTGAAAATATCAACATGACATTTGATATTTCTAGAAATCAGACTTATAGGGAATAGCTTTTCAATAACCCTTGTAATACAAAATAAATTTTAACCAACAAAATCACTTAGTATGTTCTCAGAAGCAAAGAAACATGAACACCAATATTACAGTTATTTGAAAGCAACTCTGTACAAATTTTTAACTACAAATAATTACTTTTCAAATTTCATATAAAATCAGTTGGAAATACTAGATAGCATGTTACTGACTTTTTGCTTAACAAATGGCTGTTGTTTCACATGTAAAACAGCTAAAGAAAAAAAATATAGGAAAACATAAAACAAGAGCTGATGAGATAGCTCAGTGGACTAAATATCTGCTTAAAGAAACACAGGGACAGGGTTCATTTCCAAGCACCACGTGCTGCATTGGCCCTATCCCCAGTCACCATGAGGTGGCCACTGAGTTCCGGCATGGTGCTCATACCTATAACCTCAGTGCTGGGGAGGCTGAAGACAGGAGGATCACTATAACCCAACCTGCATAAGAGACCCTTTACCAAATTTGTTTAAAACAAGCAAACAAAAAAATCTATGTATTCATTTTTCCAAGTAATTAAAAGAAACCATAAAATTCTAATATTTGTGTCACCAAAATACTGCTGCATAAGACTGGAGAGAGGTCAATGGCACAAAAATAAGGACCATAAATGAATGCAATCACATATGAGAAATCCCATAAAATGGAATTACAGATTAAGTTAAAATTTCATTTATTATACTTTCTCTGCCAAAAAGATAAGCATAGAAACAAAGTATTTTAAGATTAATGCATAGCTCAATCTCTATCCTAAAGAAAATTTCAAATAAGTAAAATATGTTATTCAACTTTGAAATATTTTCTATAGGCGTTTTAAATTCACTCATGTATTTTGTATGTAGAGACACATACAGGGCAAGCCAAATAGCTCAGCAGATTAAAGTACCTGAAAGGAGGCGCAGGGACCTGGGGTTTGATTCCTAGGCCTCTTTTGCTGGCCTGACCCACAGGGTGTGCTGGGATGGCAATTGAGACTGGGCATGATGGTGTGTGCTTGTAATCCCAGCTCTTAGGAGGCTGAAAACAAGTGGATCACTATGAGTCTGATTTCGTAGTGAGACCCTAAATACCCTATAGACCCATTCCTAAAAAAATATCAAAAGAGACAGAGAGAGAGAGAGAGAGACATATATATGGACAAAGTAAAATATTTACATTAAAGTTATAAACAATTTTAAAAAACACTAACAGACTAGGAAAATATTGCCAATCTTTGTCAAATGAAGGCATGCTCTCTAATATTGAATTGCCACAAATTTTTGATAAAGTGAGAAATAAAATTCAATAAAAATACCAACTTCGCTTGGGAAGCTTCAAGAAAACTAAAAAGCCTGTAAATATGTGAAAAACTTCAATTTTAATAAGGGAAAGGAGTTTTAAAATAGTGAGTTGCACTAAACTTTGCCACTTTTATACCTGCACAGAAAAATATATTCTCTTATTAGTACAACCTCTGTGAATGAGCAAATCACAAATTTATATAGTTGCCTCATATGTTCTGCTCGTTAAATCTTTGTAGACACACACACCAAATTTAAAAGGGTGCAAAGCTTCGGTATAGTCCACTGAACACAGTTGTGGAAGTTTGGGAAAACATGAATGTCATGCTCAGGCTAGAAACTGTGTGGGTATATTACAGAGTGATGGAGCTTCTCGGGGCACTGAAACCAATCTATCAGTTATATTGCTTAGTGAGAAAAGCAAAAGTGCAGAACATATATGTTACGTTGAACCATTTGTTTAAGATAGGTGCAGTAACACAGATGCATGTTTTAAGTTAACCTTGGTGAATAATTAAACACACAACAGTAATACCTGTGGTTGACCATGGAGGAGAATGGAGATAGCTAGGCAGATGGGGCTTGGTTTACAATGGAGGAAGAAAGAGAGAGAGAGAGAGTGAGAGAGAGAGAGAGAGAGACAGAGAGACAGAGAGACAGAGACAGAGACAAAAACACAGAGATAGATGAATTTATACAAAGAATATCCATCACATATCAAAATAATTATCAACAAATGGTATCTTCACAAAAGAATAATGAGTTCAAATGACTTCGTATGATTTTATGTTCTTAGATGCATTTTTTGTAGAGAACCTGAAAAGATAAGATTGCTACTGGTCACCTTTAGAAAACGTAAGTGCTACATAGGCACTAAATAATCTGAACTTCAAAACAAATGTTGCCTAAATTAATTTATGTAACTCATGATAGCTCTTAAAAGCTCCATTTTGTAATCTGTACAAAGAGGAAGAGTAGAAGCATTTTGAAATTGTTTAGAGTCTTTAAATTTCTTAAATATACTAGAATCAATAATAGAGTCTTTATTTTTTAACATTTGATTTCACCACCCATTTACATCTATATACAATGCAGAGCACAAGGAAATGTCTCTAATATCAAGATACGCTACCAAGTTTCTTTGTGTATGATCCCACACTGCCAATCCACATTGGTATTACTTTTCCCCTTAAAAACTGATTAAATTTTTTAGCATTAAATTACTGGGGCTGCAGAGATGGTTCAGTGGCATAAGTGCTTCCCTGGCAAGTGCAATGGCCTAAGTTCAATCCCTGGTTCAAAAAAAAAAAAAAAACCATTAAATTACTTATTATAATCCTTTTAATCAGTTATTCTGGCATAAATCTATTTACATGTAGAAAATAATACTGAGTGTGAGTAGTGACATGATTACTAATCAGACAGAGACTTTAGTGTGCCACTCACATTTGCCCCTGCTGCTACTTAAATCCAAAATTCTTCAGATCAGTGAATCAGAATAACATGACAGTACGGTAAACAAATACCTGTCAGAGCTGTCCCATTGTTTTCATGAGTTTGTGCCTGTTATAAAGCTTGACAAAAAGACTGAAGTACAATGGCAAAGTGATGAATCTCACAAATCAGTTAATTCTCAATATATATGTATTGTTCATATAGGCACGGTTACAGGTTAGTGTCTTCCAACATATTCTTTTACAACATAAAAAACACAAGGATGATTTATATATGTAGACTTTGAATACTATACTTACCCAAAATTCTGCTTCTGGGCCAGTGCAGAATCACAATAGATATAACAATAATCTGAATAATAAACACCACTGACATCCATATTTTTCTTTAGATATGACAATTACTAATCAAGTTATAAAAATAGCTTTAAGTTTCTTGATTCTTAGTCTTTAGAATAGAAATATTATGTAATAATATATTTATCTAAAAGATTAAATAGTATTTCAAATACCTCATGATGTCTCTTGGATATATGAAGTATAATGTGCACTTTACAATGTTTGTTTTAAACTTGAATAGAATCAGTCTAAATCCTGACTGAAGGATGGAAATAAATGTGTAGCTAGTACAATTTCCTTTTCATTGAAGAGTGCTAGCAAGTATCCTGTGCTATTTACAGCCACCCGCTTTATAAAAAATGTGTCAATAAAATGGGAGAGTAATTTTTTTTGTTTTGTTTTGTTTTACAAAAGCTATCTGCTAGAACCTGCCAAATAGCTCAGTGGATTAAAGTGCCTGTTCGCAGCAGTAGTGTCACCCTAATCGGGGTAGGTTTGGTACCTGTTCTTGGGTACCAGGTGATTGCCTCGTCATCTGACTCATCACTGAGGCCCTTCCCTGTCTTGCTTACTGCCCAGGCATTGCCAGGGAGAGAGAGCAGTGCGGCAGTAACCTTCAGAGCTCTGGCGAAGTCTACAGGGTTTTCAGTTGTGATGAACGCACTACAGGCTTCAGAGCAGTCAGTTGTTCAGAATTATAAAATCATCAGAGAATTTAATTCTGTGTTCAAAATATCTGGGTTTTTTTCCCCTTAGAGAAACTGTTTAGAAGCCATTAATAATTTTGAAAGTGTTAAGTTTTCAAATAAAATAATTGGTGATATTTTCTAGATGTGTCTGTTCTACAGGAATTGGCCCAAACCATTGCTATAACTGAATTTATTGTCTGTATTCCCCATGCTGTAAAGCCGACACTCACTCCACCTCTGAGAGGGGCAATGGAGGGTTGAGGGTGACACGATTTCTTTAGCGACCTGTGAAGAGCTGGTTGTCTAAACTAGACTTAGAAAACCAAATTCTTATGCAGCCGTGTTTGCTCATCTCTTCCCGTGTTTGGCTCTAGCCTTATAGAATTTGGTCAGATGAACTCTCCAATTGTCAAGGGACCGTTTTTGTATCTTCGAAGAAACAAGGTATAGGGACAAATAAAACAACCAAGAACAGTATTAGCACAGAATAAATACAGAATGCTTTCTGGGGAGCTGGTGGGTTCTTCACAAATGAACTCAGAGGATTTAGTAACATGGACATGGGATATATGGTCAGTCATGCTTTAGGAGAGTAGTGATGAGCAATTGTAAGAACACAACTGGAGTCACACCTGCTTGGGAGTTAAGTGACAGGAGAAATGAATGATTTATTCTCCATTCACCCTGCCCTAAGGAACCTTATAGAATCAAACCCTTTCACAGTTTGGCTCCAGTGGCAGAACAACCTAATGTGATGTCAGGCAGGATATGATCACACGAACTGACTCTGGGCCTTTCTCTTACAATTAAGGCTTTGGATGACTGAGCTACTACAGCTGTGCACAGTTAAAAAGTTTCTCTGAGTTTTTGCCTTATTCTCTCTAATTTGCATGATATATAATCTATTTGTGATTTCTGAAATTATTAAGCCCTTTTTTGCTCAGAACTTTCAGTGGGTCCTGGTAGCATTGATTCAATAATTCTGATTTCACATTCTCCTCAGAAAGACAGATGTATGTTGGAAAATGAAAAATTTCAATTTTTACAGAAAAAAATAATGAACTAAATTAAACTGATAAGACTGTCTAGAGAGAAAGTGTCCCTTAGGTGATTATAAAAGAAATTAACTAAATTAATTCAATTATACTCATATTTTATATTATAACCTTGAGCTATCTCTAAGAACTTATACTTTTATTATGTTGGTAAAATTTATGTATGTAGAAATAGAAGAAAGTTAGCTTTTTGCTAACTTCTGACCAGTTCTGATATCAAACATTTCATTTTCTTCTATTATCAGTCTATCTAAATCAATCTAAACATATTTCCTCAAACATTAATCATCACTTTGTGGTGAAATTTTTCACTACCTTTTTCTTACAGATTTTTGAAATATGTCGTTGTGCATCATTGTTTTCTACAAACAGCCCCACTGGTGCATAGCATGCGGGAACTTCTTATTGCTATGTTATGGTAGCTTAGTCCCCCTTGACCAAACCTTCCCCTCACCTATATTTTCTCCAGCCTTTATTAATCATTTGTTTGCACTTAATTTGTATTAGATTAACTTCTTTAGATTTCATGTGAATGAGGCCACAGTGTTTGGAAATCCCTTGCTGTTCTTGAACACATGCTTCATCCCCCAAATCTAGAAACCATATGGAGTGAATACACTTATCTTCCCAGAGATTTCCAACTCTGTTTATCTTCTCTAAGTCCATAATCACTTCTGTTCATAGAGTGAATGGCACCAGGAACAGGTTTGTCCAAGGCCTGTTAATGAGGCAAGGTTCCCGTTTGCACAGGAGAGGCCACTCCAAATCCAGATTTGTTCCAAATCCACCATTGAGGTGTTGTTCAGAGTACATTAGGGGAATGTCTATAAAGT
>PVKA01004211.1:50115-64592 GCA_004027165.1 Ctenomys sociabilis
TTTTTGGTGGAACCTGGATTGAACTCAGGCCCTTATGCTTACCAGGGAAACACTTATTCCACTGAGCCATCTCTGCAGTCTTATGACTATAGTTTCTAGTACCAATAAGTTGTTACAACATATCCTGAGCTCACTATCTGCCAACACCTACACACCTACACAGCACTGGATAAATACTGTACGCTGCCTACTTCCAAAATAGATGTGTGGACCATGTGCAGTTCAACTTGCTACAGTTGTTTCCATAGCATTGAAGTCTGCTAGGCTGAGGTATATGGCTTTTACTGTCACAAAAGCCATTTGAGAATATTTTCATCAAGGCAGGGCTGAAGGAAAAGCCCACTGGAATCTCCCCAGGGTTAGATTTCCCTCATTATGCTCTCAGTTCCAGGTCAAATCCCCATGTTTACCATCCTACCTGCCTGCACCAACTGGAGTCTCACTCTGTGACATGTCACCCTACATTTGGCTGGTGAAACTTCTTTGCTAGAATGAAACATGTGACACATAGAAGTTAAAGGAGGAAGGTTTTATCTTGGCCTGTGGAGCCAGAAGTTTCAGTCCAGGGGTGGCTGGCTCTAATTTAGAAACCAGAGCAGATCTGGAATAGGAAAGCTTCTAACTTCATGTCATCTGGAAGCAGAGGAACAGAAGAAGGACCGTTATTTATTTCCCCTTTTTAATCTTCAATGACTCATTTGTTCCTAGCATCCCCACCTTCAATAGCACTCTCAGATATGAACATAACCTGGTAAGCACAGCATCCTCACAGTCTGTGGTGCTTGGGGTTGAGGAAATCTTAGGTGAGCAAGTCTTACTTTTCCAGATTTTTCAGTCTTTCTCTTCTTTTTATTTTTGCCTCCACCCTTGCTGGAGGGATCAAACTCAGGACACTGAATTTGCCAGGCTGGAGCTTATGCCTCTGAGCCATCTCCCTGGCCTGTTTCTTTCCTTCTTGTAAAGAAAGCCAGTCCTGTGCTCTCCCTCTTTTTATCTCTAACTTTGAGAGAGTAAATTGGCATGCTACACAGGTACTGAATGTGCAACTGGAAAACATCTTTCATCTTCCATCTTCTTTACTCAATTTCCTGTTCTTATTTCAAATTGATAATATGGGTCTTTCACTCTATGGACTTCCATTTATAGATAATGAGAAGGATCAAAGGTGATGATTACAATATGTTGGTTGTGTCTTGTACTCATCCAGCAAATGATTATTAAAATTAGACTTCGTGCCCCATAGGGTCTTGAAGTTCTCAAATGTTTAAGAGGCTAACAAAGCACAAGGTGTGGATCAATGATTACCTGAAGAGTAAGGGTATCACTGTAACATTAACTGGAATACAAGATTAGGAGACATCTGAAAAACAAACAATAAATCAAATCAAGCAACATAAAATGCCAAGTTTGTTGTGGAGCAAAATGGGCAACAGAAAAAGGTACTAGGAAATATCTTATGCTCTCAATCATAATGATGCCCAAATCTACTTAGATTTTTCCTTTATTTCTGTTTATCCTAATAAGAATGATCCACATTGTCTAGACTTTCACAATTCCTTGGTATTTTTCTGATTGTTGTTGTACTTGAGGATTCTGAGAAAGAGTCACTCTAACCAGTTTTACTTCACCCTAAAATTACAGTGAATTTCTTTTGAGTAAAAAATAAGTATTTGATGTACTAGTAGGACAGCAGCAGTCTTATACCATGTGTACATATTGTTTACTCTTGTACAGTTTAAATCTTACACTGTGCTGACTGAGTGATCTTTTTTCTAAGCCACAGTGGAGTTACTTAGCTCTAGCCTTGTCCAAAATATCAAATATATGTTTCATATTACTTCCCCCCCAAAAAACGAAGGAAGAAGGAAGGAAGTGGTAAGTATATATGACTATAGGAAAAGCAGGCCATCAAAACTATTGATGCTGCTCTACAGCTACAGGTAACAGTAATAATCTCTTATCTAGAAGCTTGAGATGAAATGTGCTGTACATTATGGATCTCTTTTTCTTTCTTTCATTTTGGAATTCTTGCTCACACTTATTAGGAATAAGAACCAAGTCCGAATGCAATAACTTTTTATATTTAATAAGAGGTCAAATGTAAAATTTTCCATCTTTACCATTTTATGTTTTGTAACTGTATGTTTTGGGCTTGAGAGCATTTTTTATTTGATATTGTCAGATTGAAGATATATTTTTTTAATTTTAATATTTATTTATTTACTTATTGGTCTGTTAAGACAATGTCTTGCTATGTAGGTCAGGCTGACCTTGAAGCCCAGGCTGAAATAAAATTCATAGAGACCTTCCTGACTCAGATCCCAAGTGCTGAGATTACAGGCAGTAATCACCATACCCAGAATTGTTTGTGCAACAACTCATAGAGGGAGTGAATAGTGAAATTGGAGGGCGGGCTTGGTATCCTTACATTACCTGGGGACAATTTAAAAAGAGACACTGAAATGGAGGACATATAAAGCTAAGCAGAAACACATTTGATAAACAGAGGGAAAAATACTAAGGAATTCATGATATCTTTCTATATATCTTTTGTATTACAAAAAAATTTTGCCCAGCATTTTTTAGAGTACCAAAAGTACTTAAGACTGGCATGAACATAAGTTTTCTCCTATGGAGGTTGGAGAAGAGTAGAGGACATTACAAACACTGTGTTAACATGGATGGCTTTTGGTGTAAATGTAGGCTATCTCCAGATAGTCAGTAGAGCTAAAGACCTGCCAGCGTATTTTAAGACAAGAAACAATTATCTACCATGCTGTTACCAGCTTCATAGATAACAGAATTACTTGCATTTCATTATTATTGGGACTTGCAGTTTGTGGGGTTGATGAATTTCACCTGGGTTATACATGGAGTTGCAACTTATAAGGAGAAACTAGGCTCATCATAGTGTGAAAGCCTCATTTGATGATTTGTTTCTCCTATAACATTCAAAAACAGCCACAAGGAATCTACATTTAGGGGGAGAAATGATAAAAATATCACCATTTCTCTTTTTATGTCACAAAAGCCTCCTAATACACTCATCACTTTCAGGGAAAAAAATGCATTTGTATATAAACTCGTTAATGAAGAGTGAGAAAGGTGAAAATACATCACTAACATTAAATGTCAATCATAACTTTTCTTGCCCTTCTATTCCACTTGGTTCTTCACTGCCTCATTTAGGTCGCTATCTTTTCTTCCTTAGGTTGCAATAAATTATAAACTTCATGCTTCTGGCTCTTAGAGTAATGTTTTTAACTTTATCTGTCTTTAGTATATGCAAAACCAACTCATTTAATTTTCATTTCATTAAGTTGTAATAATTTCCTTGGAGTTAAACTATTTGTGTAGCTTGAGAGGTCTTCTTTAACTGTTCATCTCCTTTATTTTGCTCCATTTTGATTTTCAAGCTATATTATTTTATGAGTCATGAACTATTTCTTAATAATCTACATCACCTTTAGCATTGTTCTTTTCAGGCTCACCCATGATGCTGTATAGGAATATCCTGAACCCAAATATGTTCTTCAATGTGGCTCTCATAGTCTATTTCTGTCCAGAACCAAAGAAATCTTCTTTCATTTAACGTACTAGACTAATTTGTACCCACAAATAATGTTAAATTCCCAGAAGTAGGAAATTTTCATGTTACTTTTGTAGCTATTACAGAGCTCAGCAGAGTTTCAGATGCATGATTCTTAATTCAATGAATACTTAAATATCAATTTAGTTAGCTTCCCAATACTAAAGCTGGACTGTCCTTGAAAGACTGCTCAGTACAAGACACTGATTAAAGCTGTTTGCTCATTTGCAAGGCGAAGTTTCCAGCTGATAGAGTTTATTGCCTGTTATTTAGACAATGCAAACACTGCAACATGAAGCATCTTGTAAACAAAATTTGCTTTGACTATTGGGCATAACCAACTTTAACTGCTACTTTCAATCTCTTCTAAAAGCACAGAGGGGAACTGAAGTAAGAAGTGGTTAGCAAGGAGATTGGCCAAAAGTTAATCCGGAGCAGAAAAGGGCCTGAGATACAGAGAAATAAGATACCCCATAAAGAAATTCAAAATGCGCAGTATCTTTTCCACTCGATATTGTTTCTGTGCTGCATATGATGTATCAAGCCTCATTGCTATACCCACGTGTCTGTATAGTTGACTTCAAACCTTCCTTGCCTGGAAAAATTTTTGTATTTTAGGGCTCCATTGGTTTATCCAGTTCTTTTTTTTTAATTTTTTATTTTATTGAAGTACAAATATCAGTCAGACAGTTTCAAGACACTTTAACAGGACGGATTCGATAAATTAATACATTGCAAACTGTTTTCATAATGTTTTGGTATCGTACAAGGTGCATACATGATATTTATTTATAGATATTATTATAGCATATGTCTCTTATCAGTAAATTAAGTGTAGCTGCTTATATAATTCAGTTCTTATCATTTAAATAAACTGAGCTACTCCAACTTCTTTTCTCATCAAACAATTTAACCATAATTTTACTAAAACTTGATAGAGTAAAATCAAGTCACATGACAGGCTTGGGTATACTTAAAGTACTGGCAAGAGTGAATAATGATTCACACAATAGAAAAGTCTCCAAAACTGAGGCAGACAGTCATTCATGGCCTCCAATATAACTTGATTTGTTTATAATTCACAAAGATCAGCAATGAGGGATGGACAGATGAAATTGTGACTGTAGAATTGTGGATGCTGCTCCGTGAGTCGAAAGCCAGGGGTTCTTTGGCATCTACTTTCTGTGTCATCTCACACTTGGAATCATAGTATTTTAGCTTTAGAGTGCACTCTAGAAATAATCTTTTAGAACTCTCAGACTATACTGTGCATTCTACTTAATTATTTATTTTATTTCTATATCTGTAAGACATTGGTAACTATCTACCATTCGCAATTATGATGATTAAACATTAGAGAATTTATAAGTGCCATCTAAATTACAATGTAAGCTATAAATGATTTTTTTGTAAAAAAGAAAATACCATATATCTGAAAGACAGAGATAAAATTATCACATATGCATAAAAAAACACCAAGTATTGATTAACAGATGACTGGGTAGCTCAATGTGATAAACTCAAACAATGAGAAAATTCTTTAGGAAAAGCACTGAAGTGTTGGCCTACCCAATGATACATGTGTGGCTAGAACTCAAGAATGAATTCCTAAATAAGAAAGTTAAACACACAAGGTAAATATTTTGTGATTGAAATTGTGTAAAATACACCAAATAATTGTATGTCAAATGGGTTTTTGACAAAACTTGGTAGGAGATAAAGATGACACCCAATTTCATGAGCATAGTTTCTCATTTGTAGGCATGAACTCTTTTTAAAATACATATGGGAAATTGTTGCAGAAAATGTTTAGAGTAGCAAATACTACCGAATTGTGTGCTTTGAAAGGGTTAACTATGAGGAGCGCCTGTTATCTCTATATATTTCTATCTGTCTCTTAAAAAGAGTGAAGTACCAGATATTGAAATGTTATCTTGTACAAATCACGTTGAAGCTGTCATCATTATTCTAAATATGTTTTAATACCACTTTCTTTTCTCATTCCAAAGTTATAGTATATCATAAGTGAGAATTCAGAAGGTTCTATCTAATATATATATATATATGTATATATATATATATGTATATACTTTTGTTTTTAAGTATAGCTGTGGTAATCAACTTTATTTTAAATGAGAAAGGGTGCAACATGAATTTAAATAAAGATTATAAGTCCCTGTGGTGAATATTTGGGTATAGTTCAAGTTGGCTTTGTACATCTTTGAGGAAAAATATACATGCTTCAGTATGTACTCAGCAATATCTACAACTTTAAATTTTTGGCAGGGAATTTCTATTTAGCATTACTCATTTCGCACAATTTATAATGTAATGATTATAATCCAACCCAAAGGACAGAGTACTATATTGCCAAGAATGGAGCTGATTTGCATTTATCTTTAATAGAGAAATATGTTATATTTTAAAAAGCAGAGAAAAATCAGCAGTCACAGAGGGTCAAAGCTGGCAGAATCTGTTGCATTCTAACATAGGCACTACTTTTTGATTGTTTAAGCAACTAGTGAATCACCTATGACGAGTCTAATTAAACTAAGCTTATTTCAGTGACTGGGGTACTAAGCAGATAATGGAAATAGAGATATGCTAAACTATCCCCAAACAATTGAGATAGGAAAGAATACAATAAATAAGAGCTTAGTGCCAGCAGCTTGTGTGAGTACCCAGTGTCTTCAGCTATGTTAGTATATACCTATAGAATGTTACTTTACAAATATACATTTGAGATGTATTATGACTAGAAATTGAGCATTTTAGATACTACATAGATAATCCATAAAAATGTGTCTAGAGGTTATGACATAATAATCTACTGAGGGGTGATAAAAAGGGGAAGCACACAAATAAAATAAGCGATTCGAAAGTAACACGAGTATTTGTAGTCCCTGTGAGAAAGGAATTGAAGGTGGTAATTTCATTGTATCATTTCTCAGCATAAAGCCAATATACATTTTCATTGTGAAGTGTTTGTCTTTCTTTACTAAACCTTTCCACACAATAGAAATGGGCTGTGATCGGATTTTAAAATATCAAGGAGAAAAATGAGCTTTACAATTCTGCTACCAGAACACAATTGTCAGAAGCACTGCACACCATGAGCATATCGTAGTGTGTGCATACTGCATACCTTAGCGGACCAGGTATTTAGGTCTACACTATTACCCAGGTGCACAAACAAGTACAGCTCTTCAAGCCTTCCAGGGAAAAGACTTGTGAAATAGTCCTAGTACCTGCTGTGAAAATAAACCTTATCAAGGGACTGGGATATAAATAAACAATGCAGTCAGCCTGATTATCCACTATATTCTTTTGTTTTCTCAACATATATCTCAAATAGCTGTGCAATTTGCATAATCCACTGCACAGATTTTATCTGCTCCTTGCTTCTTGGGTAAAGCTAATCTGAGATAGTAGTTCTGATTTGAGGGACAGAATCTGAAAGCAGCAATGAGAAGGTGTGCAACTAAAGAAGGGTGTTAGTTATCATAGTGTTCTTATGAAAATATGTCCTGAAAGAGCAGACAGTCTAGGGGCCAAGGAGATGGATGACTCAGTGGAATAAGTGCTTCCCTGGCAAGCACAAGGAGCTGAGTTTAATCCCTGGTTCTGCCAAAAAATACAAAAATAATAATAATAATAGTAATTCATCTGTTATTCCAAGCTTCCTTACTATGATATTTACCATTTTTTCTCTTGTGACATCTAAGACTATTTTCAAATAATACTTGGTTTTGATGTGTCAGATACTTGGTACACATGCTAATTTGATTCCTTGCAAGTTCATTAGCTAGCACTTCGGGGGGAAGTATGTTTGGTTGTTTTTTAATTGCAACTGAGTAGGAAACATCTGAGGTTTGATTTGGGCAATTGAGACAATGCCAAGATATAATGAATGGAAAAAAGAAATTAAACTAAGGACACTTCAGCACTATCACTGAAGACTAGAAATAAAATATATTTAAGTGTTTGAGATGCTTTATAATATGGTAAGAAAACGCAGCCCTTTAGAAAGCAAACGGTAATTACAAAATAAAACAATTCTATCAGAATATTTATAGTAGAAACCAGATTAAGTATAAAAATTGCTTTTTAAAAACTACTTGTACAATACCAAAACATTATGAAAACAGTTTGCAATGTATTATTTCATCGACTCTGTATGGTTATGGTGTTTTGAAACTGTCTGATTGACATTTGTATTTCAATAAAATAAAAATAAATGGAAAAAAAAAAAAAAAAAAAAAAAAAAAAAAAAAAAAAAAAAAAAAAAAAAAAAAAAAAAAAAAAAACTACTTACTTAAGAACTATTTAAATCTGATTTTTCAATCTTTTTTCAAATTTTAGTTTTAAAGTCCCCTTGAGATTATGACACGGCTTCTTGAAAATGTGGTCTTAATATTACCGGGTTATGCTTCTAAATTGTATGCACTGATTGTAGAATTATGTGTTCTTTTTAAGATTATATGTGTGAAGGAAAACATGAACTCTATTTTTTCTTCTAATGAGTCTTCTAAAGACTGCTTAATAAAAAATAAAATCTTAAATGGGGCATAGAGAGGAACAATAGAATCATTTGAAGTTCAAGATGTTTCTAAATGTAAAAACAGAAAACAGTTTAATGGTGAAATGTAATTCTGCTTTCCTGAAGTCTTAAAGACTGCCTACACTTATGAAGCTTGATAAAATTTAATTTTACAGACAAGGAATGCAGAAGTGTGTAGAGGAAGACTTATCTTCCCTGTTAAGACTAAAAATGATAGCTCTACTTAAATCTCTTTTGGCACTAGAAAAATCTTGTGAAATTGAGTTTCATATTCCATTGACATGTCAAGATATCTTATTCACCAAAGAAACAGTTTCGCCTGAATATATGACTTGTTCTGCACCATCATGGGGCTTAATTTAACCACAGAATTTCTACTTTCAAGGAGCAACCTGCTCGTACCAGCTCTGTCGGGGTTACACGACAAGTGTAGAATTGCAGCTATCAATTTTCAAGCCCCAAAGTTGAAAAGATGAGACGTTAGAAAGTGACTTAAAACATCTTGTATAGATTATATTTTTTTTGGTTTGGGCCGGAGCATAATGAGATTTATAAGACAATTATTTATAAGTCTGAATTTATGACTGAATTGCTAAGATTAACTTGCCAGTAATCCACAAAAACATTATGCATGAGGGTTCAGCATTGAAAAAAAAAAGATACTTTGCTTTCAATACTAAACTAGGTTTTCTTGATCTTTTGCTGGAAACAAAAGAAAAATTTTAAAAATCATGTATGTTTAACCTCTCTTACCCACAGAATGTGTGAAACCAATATATTTTTAGGAAATATAAGTGGATTCCTTTGAATTTGCTCTGTGTCGAATATAAGGGGTGGCTGAAAACATAAACTGAATGCTTCAAGTTTAAAAAAAATAGTAAAATCACACTTCCAAGAAAAATGGATGAGAATTTTGAAATGAAGAGGAGTATCTTGAGTACGTAGGGGGATAATTTACTTTAGCAATATATTTGATTAGTTTTAAACATTTAATATTTCTGATGGAAAATATTAAAATGGGATGAGGAAGTAGTAAAGGGGTAGGGAAAGGAAAGAAGGAAAATGAGGAAAAAAATGATGAACGGAAAATATAGCTTTTGTCAATAAAGAGAGAAATGGGATAGAAAGGAGTAGAGGGAAAAACGAAACAAAAAGAAGGCTCAAGACATGACATGCATAGGTATGAATTCCATGTGACATATGCTATCATTGTGTATATTGAAAATGTGTCAATACATTAATTTACAAATTGCTTCCTACAGAAATGAAAAAAAAAATACATGTAATTATTCTGTGACAATTATAGAACCCTAGGGAACATTTCTTCTTTTTAGTTTATGGTACTAAAGAGTATCCAGAAAATAATATGAAGAATCAGTAATATGATCATAAAGAAAAGTACTGTCCACGGGCCTCCTGTTATAGGGAAAAGTGTGTGGTGGTACCCTTATTTATTGTCATGGAAAGTGGTATATTTCACGCTGTTGATTGCCAGTCTGGGATGCAGATTTGTTTTGGATGGAGTTTTGTTATTAGTATATATTCAGTGCAAGACGTTCAACTTCAGAAACATTTTTCTCCAAGAACATTAATCAATTTCCTTTATTCTAAAGCTATTTGTCAGATATTTATTTCACTAAAATGTGTCTAGTCTCTAGCAAGAACCATGAGTCTACAAAAGACTTTCTCTACAGGGAAATGTTCCTTATCCAGCCAATATTCCACTTGTTATATGAATAATTTCATTTAGAAATTTTGTAATGCAGGGCCAATGCATCTTATTTGTATGTTAGATTGTAATCTAGTGGTTATGAACCAGTTTGTTTTTAAATTTTGGGTTTTCTTATGAAGACCAATACAATACACACAAATAAGTTTTAAACACAAAATGTGATATAAGGAGGGACAATTTCTTTTTATATGTATATTAGTACAGGGTTTACAGGGTCTTACTATTTAGATGGGTCTCATAGTGATCCTCCTGTTTTCAACTGCCCAAGCACTAGGATTACAGGTCAGCAAGGAGGAACAATTTCTTTTCCCCTTAAATCCAGACACATTTTTAGGAAATCAACATATTGATGAGTCAGCTTCCTCCCACATTTTATTAAACAGGAATCTGAATATCCTGCTTTTGCATCACTCTTACCTTTAGTAGTCAGTAATATTCTTTCAGACTAGCCATTTGGCTAAGAGTGGAAAGGTGAAACTATGACAGCATGAGAAGGGTTTTCACTCAAATTTTTTAAGCATTACTAGAATAAATACAAGTTCTTCCTCAAAACCAGTCATTGAGAGCCAGCCAGACAAAAGAACCTGCTTAGGCAGAGCACAGGGACCGGAGTTCATAACCCTGCACCACAAGCTGTGCTGGACCTTCTCCTGGGGCTCGCTGAGAAGGCCCCTAAAACTGGGTATGGGCACAGGCCTATAATCCGAGCACTTGGAAGGCTGAAAACAGAAGGATCACTATGAGCCCAATCTACGTAGTGAGACCCTGTAGACCTTATATTAAATACAGTTTTTTTTAAACATTGTTAGCTACCCATGTGCTGCACACAGTTGCTATGGAAGTCAGATTTTGAAGTATGAGCTAGATTTAGAAGTACATTTCATTATTCAAGGAAAACAATCATTATAATCAGGATCTTTCAGTTCTGTTTTGTTTTTAGATTGATACAACTTTATGAAGGTTGAATACTTATCAGAGATGTACTCATTTTTATTAAAATTCAGGAATTTTGTTTGGGGATTTTATACTAGTAAAATACATATTTTTAAAAAATACTTTAGTTTGATTTTTGAAATATGTTCTCTAACTTTAAATATTATTTTTTTCTGATAAGCTACAACTAAGAATATTTCACAATATTGTCGAAGAGCCATTATGAAAAAGAAAATTTCATCAGCAATATTGCCAGTCTGTGGACTGATGTATTTCAAACCAAAAATCTGGCTTTGCGTTACAAATTAATATTCTGCTTTGATCCAAATCAATCCAATCTATGGCTATCACAGGCTATAAGAAAGTGTCACCATACAACCTGTACAGAGATTCTCATAGAAAAAAAATAATATGTGGTTAAATATATCTAACTTAATCTCAATGTATAAGAAAATTAAATATCACCCAGAGATGTGCCGTGATATTTAAAATCTGACTTCCATAGCAACTGTGTGCAGCACATGGGTAGCTAACAATGTTTTTAAAAAACTGTATTTAATATAAGGTCTCCAGGGTCTCACTACGTAGATTGGGCTCATCGTGATCCTTCTGTTTTCAGCCTTCCAAGTGCTTGGATTATAGCCTGTGCCCATACCCAGTTTTAGGGGCCTTCTCAGCGAGCCCCAGGAGAAGGTCCAGCACAGCTTGTGGTGCAGGGTTATGAACTCCGGTCCCTGTGCTCTGCCTAAGCAGGTTCTTTTGTCTGGCTGGCTCTCAATGACTGGTTTTGAGGAAGAACTTGTATTTATTCTAGTAATGCTTAAAACATTTGAGTGAAAACCCTTCTCACGCTGTCATAGTTTCACCTTTCATCCTAACACTTGGAAGCCTGAGACAGAGCATTCCCATGAGTTTGAGGCCAACCTGGACTACAGGGTGAATTCAAGGCCAGTCTGAAATGCATACTAAAACCCTATCTCAAAAATATAAAATGAAACAAAATAGAGTTAAATATAATGATGTAGTGTGATATTTCACAGCCAATATTTTGCCTAGCAGCCCTGTGTAAGCAGCACTAGGGAAAAGAAGTTTCTGTTTATTTTAAATAGAGATTCTGGTTGACACTAGTACAGAAGACCAAGAAGAGCAAAGTATGAGTACGGTTATCATCATTGTTATTCATCAACTTCATATATACACTGAATACATTTTTAAAAAATATGTAGCGCACAAACAGTGTAGTAAAACATACCTTTTAAAGGCAGAAAATTTACCCTCTAATAATGCATTACCAAGAGAAACATCTGAAAATATTTTTTACTAAAATACTAAATTATAGGTTATGTACTTTATATGCTATGAGTGAAATTGCAAAGGTATTGATGTGGCAGCTACACTGGTGACAAGATAAAACAGTTTCACATTCTTCCTTTCCCTCATCGACTCATATATGATATGTATGTGAACTTTTTCTGATCACTGATCATCTGCAATGTTACATAATACGACTCTATGAAGTCTGCCCTGGACTTGAAGGGAAGAGAAGGAGGAAGGGGAAGACAACAAAGAAGATGGGGAAGAGGAAAAGGAGTTGAGCACAGGGAATAAAAAGCAAAGAAGAGAAGTATCAAAGAATCGCTTCTGTGGCTTATAACGAGATGTCCAACCAAGATCTCAGGCAACTGTAGGTGGGGCAATGGGCATGCGCTTTGGTCCACTGGATGAATCTAGAGACCTCTTAGGAAGCAGAGTCCAAGTCAGGGAGCGGTGGGTTCCTGAGCCATAGCCGCCAAGGATATTGTTACCCTTCTAGGCTTTTGTTTTCTTTCTACTTCTCAAATGCCATAAGCAGAACAACTTATTTTCATTTCCTGTGGCTCTCTTCCATGCAGTCCCGCCTTGGAGCCAGCAGAATACAGACATAACTGTGTACAAACTGTGAGCCAAAATAAATGGTTCCAGGTTATTTGGGACATGCTGTGTGCTGTGTGTTACTGAAAATAAAATGACTAAGACAATTACTAACTAAAATATTTTCTGTGGAAGAAGCCTTCATGTGATGGTCATAATACATTGCTGGCAGAGTACCATACTGTACTTGAAGAGAAAAAAATATTTGCACTTTCTGAGCAAGGATAGTATAGTGTATGGTAAGTGAGTGTAGGGCAATTTTGTAAACCCTTCTGCAGAGCTAAAATAGCCCAGATTTCAGTTTTAATCACTTCTCAGCTAGAAGACTTTGAACAATATGGAAACCATAAGACACATATTGAGAAACTCCATGCTCAAGCATCTATAAATACAGGGCATAAAAGGAAAATACAAATAGTGATGAGCTGAGTAAACCAAGTTCCACAAATATTTTGTTCAGGCAGTGTGTGTACATCATAAACAGCACTCAAATGATCGTGCTATGTAGTTTTGACTGTGAAAATCCACCATCTACTAGGCATTGTCTAAGCATTTGCCTTGATCTCTTCCATTTCTTATAAAAGGTTATGTTTTAATAACACTATCATCACTTTGCTTCATATCTCAGTAAATTTGCAAATATTAGTCTTTTGTTTTAACAGTTTCCCATGACATATCACACCTCATATAACTTCTGGAAATTCATCACAGGTTTTTTATGCTTTCTATAATAGTCAAGAAATACTACTGAGATTTTCTGTTTCTGGAAGAATTGACAGGTGCTCACACTGCTGAGTATGAAATGTACCACAGTGTTTATGCCAGGAAGTGCTTCTCATGAGCAGATCCTAGAGTGGATGCAGATGTGTCTGTTCCTGACAATATTGCTCTTCTCTGACATCTCATTCTTGGACCCACTGGTATCTGGTATGACCCAATCTTTGTGGAGGGTGTGCTGCAGTCAGAAATTCTTCCTAGAAAATGTTACTTTCTTTATAACTACTCCCCAGGAGTAGAGCTTATATCATGTCCATCCAGAGCCACCTTGTTTCCTCTACCACATTTTCCAAAACATTTCCTTTGCACAAATAAGCTGTTCTTTATCCATTTGTTCAGTAATGCAAAGCAGCCCAGATGTTGCTGTCTAAGGCGAGAGACCCAGGTAGCAGGACATGCATTGGAAACTGGATCAGTCATTACCCCGCACATGAAAAGTGTGTCACCGTGAGCAGTAGAGAGTATGCAGGGGCCAGGGGTTCAATCTCCAGGCCTGCCATGCTGACTCTACCCTCGGAGCACATGGAGATGGTGATTCAGACTGGATATGGTGGCGCAGGCCTGTAATCCCAGCTCTTGGGAGGCTGTAAGCAGGCAGATCACTATGAGTCCAGTCTAGTAGTGAGAACTTGGAGACACTAAACACTCTCTAGATCCTTCCCTAAAATGCAAAAAGAAAGGCAGTAGAGAGTATGTAACATCATACATTGTAGCATTTTCTGAGTATCTCATCAGAAAGCAATTTGGAAATATGCGTCAGTGGAATGGGAGGTCCTTTCAACTCCAATAATTCAAGAACCTATGAGTATAGACATCAGCATTAAACAAAAAACAAAAACAAACAAAAAGTAGGTTTTGAACACGGTGGCCTGCAGAAGGATAATGAAAGTTTGAGATGAATCAATCAACAATTAGAAATCAATGTGACAAAAAAAAATAAAATAAAATAAAAATTGGGGGCCGGGCGTGGTGGT
>PVKA01004211.1:64692-101514 GCA_004027165.1 Ctenomys sociabilis
AAAAAAAAAAAAAAAAAAAAAAAAAAAAAAAAAAAAAAAAAAAAAAAAAAAAAAAAAAAAAAAAAAAAAAAAAAAAAAAAAAAATCAATATGAGTGCAAGAGCATACTATTATAACTTTAAAGAGACTGTCACCTTGGAGTAGAAGGATAGCATCTGTAGAAATGGAAGACTTGATAGCAATTAGTGCAGACCTCCTGAGACATCTGAGAGCTTCCTGGAGGTAGATCATTTTTTGCTGAAAGCTAGACTGATTGGAAAACTATGTGCCCTGAAGCATGAATCATGGATATTTTTAAGGATACTCACCTACATGATTACTCTTCCAAATGTTTCTTCTTTGACCACAGCTGGAGAGACCTCTTTCCTTACCCTGTGATTGGTAAGATTTAGGTTTTCTGCCTTTCTGCATGGCGCTACATGGAACTCTTCCCCAGAAGTCAGCAATTGCCATCATTGTGTCAGCCCCCATTTCTCTAAGTAGCAAGATTGAGGAAAATTAAGTGCTACCATAATATAAGTAAGGATAATCTGGGTCTTATAAGAGTAAGAGGAAAAACTACTTGCAATATTACAAGAATTATGTATTATATAATTACATACAGACAGGCAATGATATATACAACTGTGAATGGCTTTTAAGAGTGACTGATCAAAAAAATTATGTTATACCCAAAAAGTAAGAATGGATCAGCATGGAGTCTCAAACTGAAGTTAGGATTGAACACCTTACCAAAGTACCCCAGGAAATAGGGCAAATTTTCTGCTAAGGAAACCAAAGAACTGACCTACAATGAGCAAAATTAAAGTTCTCTATGGGATAGTAGATGAAAGAAAACAGAAATTGAGATAAATAGGCTGGTTGGTATGGTTTTATTCTGTGGGATCAGAGGGTTATGTTCTGTAGGAATACCTAGAAAATCAGTTTATTCATTACAACCATTAATATTTGCTAATGGCACTGGAGCAGGACCCCTAAGAAGTTAGATGACAGAACTTTTTGATAAACAAGGTATGACAATAGATAAGGTTGTCTCAGAGGTAGATTTCATAATAATCATGAGACCACACAATAATACAGGAAATGTGTCAGCACTTTTACACTTGAAACTTGAGGCAGTAATTATAACATGACAAAACTGCGTAATATGACACATTCCAATAAATAGCCAAGAAATTTTATTACTACCAAAATGAGTTGTGGAGGATGGTTAATAAAACAGGAAATCCATGGGAACAAAGAAGTTGGGTAGGCAATCAGGGAGATGACTGATATTCCTAGCCTCTGAATAATAATAAGAATCAAGACACAGGGTCTGGACTGGTCACTTTTAATTAAATTCTATGATTACTTTCTAAGTTATTAGACTTGAATCAGTGTTTATATTGGAAAGCCAATGATTGAACACATCATTCAGGTCTATAGGAGGAACAATCATGAAATAGAACATTTAAAAATGTGGTAATTCTTCCAGTGATGTCACAGTACACTAAAGCCCATAAATTTGAGGACAGTAGATCAGAGAGCCTGAGTTTAATCTGGCATTGATGGTTGAAGAGCTAAAATGTCACCATTGAGTATGAGCTTACAAATGGCAGGAAATAAATGTTGAAACAACTAATGTTGAATTCACAATAACACACAGAGTTTATGGATCCATCCAGTAGATTCTTTTTTTGTTTTGTTTTGTTTTTTTCTTTTATCTCAGTTCTCAAATATAAAATTTCACTTTAGTTGGCAGGTGGAATAATATCCATTATTAATAATGTCCCTTGCCTGTTGGAATAAAAACTTTGACAGTGACAAAAGTCAATTTACAATCTCTTAAAATTCCATCCTACCCCTGATCAAGATGATAAGACAAATATACATCCCTAGATATTGAGTATTATTATTATTACCTTTGAAAATCTTAATTTTATATGGGAGATAGTGCTCATCATATTCATCTTTAATTCACACAGCTCCACCTGGAAAATCCCAGATAAATCTGAACAATGACTTAAAACTACTGCAGGATTAATTGAGTGAGTGCTTCAGTCAGGACTGTTTCTTACCTAAGGAATCACTAGACTCTATTGTTCAGGTCACCGGCATATGGTGAGTAGGTGCTGTCTTGGATAATACTTTCCTTTTCATTTGGATAATAAGATAACAAGAATTTCACATTCATACGAGAATATAAAGATTCCCAGTGCAATATACTGTACTGGCCCAGCCCTGGGCACACCAAGCTGGCCACCGAGACAACTTATGGTGATGCACACTTGTAATCCTAACACTAAGTAGGCTGAAAACAGGAGGATCAGTATGACTTTGAGCTGCATAGTGAGACCCTGTACCAAATACATTAAAAAGAAAGAAAAATATTTGTTTAAGGTATTGCTTCAGCTATACATTATCATACCCTCTGTCATAACTACTGCTGCAATTTGTCTAGGAGATACCACAGAATATTAGATTGAACACCTCCATGGAATCATGCTGGTCAGGCATTACACATAAAATATTATGTGACTGAAATATGTAGCTATGGATATGTAATATATATATCTACCTGTAGATTCCTAAAGTAACTAATAAATACAAATTCCATTTGACTCATGTATAGCTTCCTTTAGAATTTTCCTAAAAGAGTTAAAGATAACATTAAAATCATACATACATATTTGAGGTTATAGTAGCTCAGTTTATAACAGTTGCTCTGCCTTCAGAAGTGAGATAACTGGATGGTGAGATAAAGCCACAGGGTGTAATTCAGAAATACAACAGATATTTAAATATTTATAATGTATTAAAGTCATATTGCCATGAACACTCTTCTAAATACTCTTCCTACCTTCGAACACACGGAATCCATCCTTCTTGCCACTTGCTGAGCAATTCTGGAAGTTCCCATCCATTAATGTCCTCATTTGGACTATCGCGGATGCCTCGATGTCCTGAATTTCCTGAAAGGGTTTACCTGACGTCATTTTGACTTCGGAGAAGATCCAGAAGTTGCATGGAGCTGTGTCTGTGGAATGAGCTCAAAGGGGGTGCATAGCATATTTGTACGATCTTATCTTTCCATTTAATGGCACCCAGTCAGTTTATTTTTATGAGACCTTGTAAAAATGCTCAGGAAAAAGGACATTCAGAGCTGCATTGGAAACTGGACAGAAGTTTGGGATATTGTTCAAAACAAGAATATTGAGAGGGGAATGGATGGCTATGATTCTTTGCTTTAATATATTTTTAAATTAGCCAAAGTGTCTTCTTATCAGTCTTTATGGTTTTTGAGGAACCTCTATATTGTTCTCTATCAGGGCTAATTAATATGCCCACCATCAGCACATTTTAGTTCTTCTTTTTCTACATTCTTGCTTGTAATTTTTTGTTTCTTTGTTTGCTTTGTGATGAATAGCCATTCCACCTGAGGTGAGATGAGGTCATTGGGTTTTATTTTTGTATTTTTATTTCCATGCAGGCTTCCTACCCTATACAGTTATTTTTCTCCACATATTACTGTCCCTTTCTTTTCTTCTTAAACAAGAATTTATTCAGTTCATTTGGGTGTTGTAAATTGGATGATTTATTTTTCTTGATAAGATTTTGAGTTTTGTGTATGGTCTAAATACTAATCTTTAGCCAGATTTAATAGTACACAAATTATTTATACTGTTCCACAGACTTTTTCTGCATTCTTTTGTCTTCTTTGATGAGCAGAATCATGGCAGCTTCATGGAATCCCATTTGACTGCTTCATGGTTTTATTGTCTGTGATCTTGGAGTCATATTTAAAAATCTTCTGCATAGTCTAATGTTTTGGGGAGATCCCTCTATGTTTTATGCCAATATTTTTGTCGTTATAGGTCTTACATTTTGGCTTTTGATCCATTTTGGTGTGTTTATTATACAAGGATATAGTTTCAGATATAGGAAAGCTATATAGTCATGGATTTTCCATATTCAACATGTGGATATCCAGATGTCTCTGCATCATTTATTTAATAGCTCATGTTTTTTCCTCTGATTCATAGTTTTTCACCTATTTTGAGGTTTAGTGAACTGTGGGTTTATTTTTAGGATCATTGTTCCAGTACATTGGTTTATGTGGTCATTTAAATATATATATATATATATATATATATATATATATATATATATATATATATATATATATATATATATATTTGGTACAAGGTGTCACTATGCAGCTCAGACTCATAGTGATTCTCCTCTTTCAGCCTCCCCAGCACTATGGTTACAGGTGTGGGCCAACATTCTGGATTTGGTGGCTAGTGTGATGTGCCCAAGGGAGGGGCTAGTGCTGCATGTGGCTCTGGAAACTGAACCCCAATCCCTGTGTTTGCCTAAGCTGTTGCTTAGTCCACCTAGCTATGTCACCAGCCTTTATGTGGTCATTTTTATATAGTTTCTTGATGGCAGTTATTCTCACATTGACTCTATAATATACTTTAAAATCAAGGATTGTGATGCTTCTTACTTTGTTCTGTTTCAGATTACACTGCATAGCTAGAGTTGTATGCTTGGCATTAATTTCAACTTTTTTGTGATAAACTATATTTGCAACATTGTGCTTTGATATTAGTTTCAACTTTTTTGTAATAAACATTATTTGCAAACTTGGTGGTCAATAGTGTGACAGAAGTCACAGCCAGATCACCCTCACATCCTCTAATGGAAAATATTTTTTTCAAAAAAAATATAGAACCATGATTTATTCTTCCTTTTTTTTCCCCCTTTTGATATAGAGTTTTGCTAAGTAATTCAGTCTGGTCTTGAACTCACTTGGTAACCTAGGCTGATCTGGAGCTCACAGTGATCCTAATCTCCTGAATGCTGGGATTATAGGTATACACCATCACATCTGGCCTTTTTTTAAACCTCCTTTTTTGGTAATATATATATTAGCAAAGATAAGATATATATATATATGCTCATATAAGATATAAGATATATATATAAAACATATATAAAATATATATAACATATATATATATAAATATATATTATGTAACATATATATCAGATATATATATACATATATACACATATATCTTAAGATAAACATGTATATACATAATATATATATCTTACATATTCACAAAAGTAAAAATAATCAAATCTGATAAATTACTTTGCAAATATGTTGTTTTAGTATTCCTTTCAGATGGTATGTTAATCAGTATTTTGTGTTATGGCAAAATACCTGACACCCAGAATTAAAGGAGAGACTTACTTGACTTCAGAGAGTTTGTTTCATGGTTGACTGTCTCTGAAGCACAGGGAACATGGTAGCAGAGCCTAGTGGAAAAGGGCTGCTCCCCAGAAAGCTACCAAGGGAGTGAGCATCAGAGAGGAAAGCACTAGGGAACAACTGTGGTAGCAAGCTACATCTCCATGACGACCTCAGGGAGTGCTCAATCCAATCAAATTGATTATCTATCTTAACTAGTGCAGCAAGTCAGTCTTTTTCCGTAGGTGTATCCTTAATCATTATAGCAATTGTCTGTCATTCTCCTCATACACACATGTACATTTATGTTTATTTTATAAGCTTAAAAGTCCTTTAATACTTTCAAATGGAGACTAGTGGATATGTTTAGAATAGAAATCTGAACATGCATATACCACTTATGCTCTAGGATCTAGTGGTCCTTATGAAAGAATAAAGACACTTTATCAGTGTGACATATGCTAATGAGGTGTTGTCTCTGAGTCCTTCCTCCAGTGATTGATGCTCTTCTAGTATTGCAAATCTGCAATTATATTCTGCAAATAGCCAAAAATTTGCAAGAAATGGGTGCATCATTTGATAAGCAGTCTACCAAAAGACCCTATTTATGATATTTGCTAAGACCCAAAATAATATCCACTAGGTGTTTCAGTGCTACTCCCCAAAACTGTTCACATATATATAAGATTACGTAAGTGTGTACATTTATCTGCATCAGCATCATTCATTTGCAGACTGCTTTCTTATATTATCATATATGGTTATTAGGTTTTTTATTAGATATTTCACTCCCAAACTAGTTATTCTCCCATTCTTTTGCAAATATAACCTTTATCCTTCATTCTGAAATAGTGTACTAAATTCATGAACTATTCTAGTCATAATGTTCTTCCCAAAAAAAAGTTTGTATCTGCTTCTCTGAATCTTTTAAATACATTACCTTATATTGTAAAGGGAGCTCTGCCAAAGTAGTTGAGCAAAGGGATTTTTTTTAAAACATATTCATTCTAGAGTTTCTATATGGGTCCAGTCTATTGTATAGATCTTTGAAAACAGAGAATGTTCTGTGAAATGCCTGTAGTAGAAATGAGAATTTCAGTCCTTCTGTCTTAAACTGGATTTTAAGGCCAGGAAGATAGCTCAGTAGAATAAGTGCTTCCCTGGCAAGCACATGGGCCTGAGTTCAATCCCTGGCTCCACAAAACAAACAAACAACTGGATTTTGCCTGCAATCTGACTAGACATGGAGGCAAATTCTTTCATGAAACTCAACCAGAACCCAGCCAGCCACCGTGCTGACTGCCTTGTTAAACCAGGAGCTGAGAGAACAGCTTGGCCAACAATTCTCCCACTAAAATTGTATAATGTAAAGTATTGTTTGTGATCATAAGCTGTGGCAGCAACAGAAAACTAATATATAGACTAGCTTTAACACCTTTTTGCCCACCTCAGGCAAATTTAATCATCTGCTTCTCTGTGTAATCTGTGTATTATCTTCATGCACTTATTATTTTATCAGACTTTATAACTTTAGAAAAATACCCATCTCACTTCTTAACTAGTCTGTTAGATCCTTAAGGGTTTCATTTATCTTTAAATTTCTTACATCTAGAATAATAGTTAAGCTTTTGAAATAAATAAAGCATGTAGTGTGTAGTGCTGTCACAATTCATTAGTTCACCCATACTTCAGGATTTAAATGCACCATAAGTATAGAATGTGTAAGAAATTTTATGTATACACATATTGCAAAATGTTCCATCATTGATGTCAGTGACTTGGTGAAATATTTTTATTCAAATGATAGGAGTTTTCTCCAAAGAGCTCTGGAAATACTTTTTTTTTTAAATATATGTGTCTTAAAACATCTGATGCCTTTATATTTCTCTCTATTTTCCTCTTTATGCTTCCCCAAATAATAATCATATTTTATATTTTAAACAGAGCTCTTAACGGTATTAGCTGTGCTGTTATTTAATTTTGAAAAACATTTCACAATGGCTTCCATGGCTGATAACATGCTAGTATCATATAGATTACAAATCATCTTTAATCATTGCTGAAATCCCTAAATAAATCAGAATTTCTAGTTTGCACCTTCAAGAGGTCTTAGAAACACTATCTTTTCTAAGCTTCTTCATCTTCATGTTCTGTATGTACTAGGATTTTGCAATCAGCTGTGATACATATAATTTAAGCAAAGGGATTGGATGTAAGGTTTTCATATATAATTTATAGCGCCCTTCAAACAAAAATGATTCAAAAAACAATAGCAAACATTGTTTTGGCTTCCATAATTTATTGATAATTAATAACTATGATAGTTTACCAAACATACTAATGTAAGAAACACCCAAATAAATTGAATCAGCAAAGTTCTGAGTGTGGCTGGGAGATTTAGTGAGGACAGAAAACCCATCCTAAGGAGGATTATCACCCAAATAGTATAAAGACCCCTTTCTGGCCCTCATCATAGTCTGGGAAGTCATATTTGTAGCCCCATGGATAAGTTATTGGAATTTGTCAAGTCCAATCTATCACTTCCAATGCAACCCACAAAGATAATAAAGACACTAAAGTACATTTGTAGTTTTGGGGAGCCAAAGGTCCATAAGTCCAGCAATGGTGATGGCTAACCAGAACAAAGGTCTTGACCCAGGACTAACTTCTGGGTTTATTCAGTCATGAAGGAGGAGTGGTTGAGAATGAGTGACTGAGAATGACAGGAGGTAGGTAAATACTGTGAGCTGGGCTAGGTCAGAGGCCTGCAATGTTCCAAGAGAAGGATATACAGAAAGTAACCAACATTACACAATTGAGATAGTATCTTATGTTTAGAGGTTGATGCTTCAGCTTTGATGTTTAATCTTTCAAGCCCCAGGAAGTTGTAGCCTATCTTCCTCTTTGTTTGGATCCCAGCTACAGTGTGGAACATTGTCTGATTGTCCTATCTCCACCCAGCTCATGTTAGAAAGTGGCAAGTGGGGGCTTTTGGGAAACCCACTTGCCATCTTCAAAGACAACCACAAGTACCTTGGCTAGATCTATGTACAGTGCTTAAAGCCAATGGAAGAGATAAGGAAAAGTCCTAGCCAGCTCTGTATGATTCAATACATGAAAATAGGATCAGGCACAGTCAGAATGGAGACAATTGCTCTTCTTTCAAAGAGAGTCGCCCAGGTGGTCCTCCACAAAGGGGAAACAAAGAAGGCAGCCTTGTTTCTGCCTCTTCAGAGGAGCTCATGTATTCACTTTCAACTTGGGTGGCATTTCCTGGCTTTCACTGTAGACCCTTTGGCCTCCTGATACAGACCTGCACCTGCCCAGGGCACTACAGCAAGCTTCAGGACTTCAGCTATGTTCTTTGGATCTCCAGTGCCAGACAGCATGTTTCCTTTCTTTCACAGATGGCCTGGTGAGCCAGTCTGGTCAATTCTTTTTTTTTTTTTTTTTTTTAATGTATTTTAGGAAAAGATGTTTAGGGTCTCACTACTAGATCAGATTCATAGTAATCTGCCTGTTTACAGCCTCCCAGGAACTGGGATTATAGGCACATACTACCATGCCCAGTCTCAATTGCCATCTCAGCATGCCCCAGGGGAGGGGCTGGCATGGTGGGCTGGGGGATTGAAGCCCAGGCCCTATGCCTGTTTGTAGGTGCTTTATCCACTGAGCTATTTGGCCAGCCCTTGTCAATTCTGCAGCAGACAATAGAACTTCAACTGCCTGTCAAATGCTTTGGCAAGGGTGGCTGGAAGGAAAGTCTTAGTGAAGGCTGTTCCTTGGGTGCCTGTAGTGTACTGCTTCCTTGCAGCTGCCAAAATGATGGAGGCTCAAAGGTCTTGTAGCAGATACTCTAGTAAAAAAAAGCAGAAACTCCATGGCCTTCTGAAACAAAACCTCGACAATCTTATAATGTGCATCTTTTGGAAAGCCACGAGCTCACCAACAATCAAAGGTATGGGTGACCCTCAAAGAATTCATAGCCATGATTTTCCAATCACATAGTAACTTTGTGGATTATATTTCAGTATCTGGTAAATTATCTACCGCACATAAAAACAATATTTAAATTGAGCTGAAAGATATATGATGTCTGCAATGAAAAAAGAATTAAAATGCAAAATTCTTCAACCATTTAAACTGTTTAACTTGTAAATTGAGACCACAACTGGGTGACTTTGTCACGTGTTCTTGTTACCCCACAATAATGAAATTCAAGGTTGAGAAAACAGGAAGAAGATCTTGAATTAGAAGAGTAATCTGAAATTTAGAATTGGACAGATTTTATGCTATGTTGTCTCATTGTTGTTTTGTAGTTGAATCTTTTATTTAAGTTTGTTTGGACTGAGTTTTTTCCCAGCTCTGTAGTAACAGATTTAGCTCAGGGAGTTCTATGTAGAGGAGACACAAATAACATCTTTGGATGGAGATGGCAGCCTCAGCAGTAAGACACTGGTGTATCTAATCGAAATTTTTTTCTTATCACTCTTTAGTTAAATTGTCCCCAAATAGCCAGCTTCTCAGACTTTTCTTTTGTTTTTCTTGGAAGAGTTCACAGGATGTGTAGGGTCTCACTAATAGATCAGACTTGTAGTAATCCACCTGTTTATAGCCTCCCAAGAACTGGGATTACAGGCTTGTGCCACCATGCCTAGTCTCAATTACCATCTCAGCACACCCCAGCAATGGGGCCGGTACAGCAGGCCCAGGGATTGAACACTCTGTCCCTAAACCTGCTGGCAGGTGCTTTAATCTGCTGAGCTATTTGGCTGGCCAAATTTTTCTATAAGTGCATATTTAGTAAATTTCCTTGCTAGTCTTATTACTTAATGAATAGAATATAACCAGAAGATGATTTTATATCTTCAGGCAACTTAAAATAAAACTATCATTTTTTTAAACTATACTTTCATTATACTCTGAAAGAAGGAAAGGAAAACCTCACCAAGCAATTGCTGGAATAAATTATCACGTGACTATTTCATCAGAAAGAAGCAAATAGATGTTTTATTTTTAATTATTTCCTGGTTTCCCAACCATTGAGAAGATTCAAAGAATAACCAACAAGGCTGAATAGATGTACATTAAAAAATATCTGTCAAGTGTTCAAAGCTCAAATACATCAAGTCCCATAAGTTTCATTCTAGAAAGGATTGTATTTCTTATTTCCTTTTTGTTTGCTTCTCTTTTTTCTTTTCTTTCTTTTTTTAAGCAGAAATTGAACTCATGACCCTGCCCTTGCCAAGCAGACACTGTTCTACTGAATTACATTCCCAGCCCAGCTCTATATTTCTGTAGCAACTATTAAGGACAGTTTGCAATAGTAGTGATAAATCTTGAATACAACAATTGACTTTAATCTAAAAGAGACTAGAGAACTCATGTTATGCTTAATAGGAATATACTTTTTCATATTTTTGAAGCCTCAGTACATGAAGACAGCAAGCATAGCTTTTATTTTCTCTTGCATCTTGTAATATGTAAAAGCAAATTGTCAAACACGTTTTTGACACACATCCTTAATTCAATTTTAAATTTACCTCAGGAAATACAACACAAAGCAAACAATTTCTAATCCTTATATTAAACATATCATTTTATATGAAGAAAATGTTCATAGATTAAATAGTTAACATAGAAACAAAGGGGACAGAAACTGGCCAAGATTATTTTGATTATAATTAGACTAAAGGAGCTTAAGGCCTTAATTATATAGTTTAGTGTTATTATGCTGGGCACAGATAAAATAGAGGTCTGTGTAACTCTTACATAGTTTTCTTTATCACTGCAAACATTAATGTTGCCCCTCATTAGTTTAGTAAGTTCACTCATACTATTTTTTTAAATCATTGATAGTGTATTATTGACTTTCTCTCATTTGGTACATTAAATGGTTAAAGTGCTAGCTCACTGGACTGAAATGTATTAAATTTGGGCCCAGTCCTTAACACTTTACTTAAGGGTGACAATTACACAAAGAGACACCTATAAAGGAGATGTTCCCTAAGATACTACTTGCAATTAATGACAATAGCAACAATGTTCTTCAGATTTAACAATGAGAACAACTAAAATGAGGGCACAAACAATGTATATTTAGAGCACTAAAGTCAAGGAACAGCCATAAGAAGCCATTCTCAATTCCTCTCCCAGGAATTTCAAGGCTACCCAGTCAGCAGTAAGTATTTATTTAGCCCAACAATGAATTCTGAAAAGCTACATGCATTTGCACATTTTCTGCCCTCTTACACGGCAACCCTTTCTTTTATAAAAAGCATCTCATTCTCCAAAGAATAGAATTTTAATTTTGATTTGTTTCCCAAATCAGTAGTTTACAACCATTCGATATAATTAGGGTTTTACAGAAGACATAAGACATTAGAATTCAATAAGGATGCCTCCATGGACGTGTCAGTTAGAGTACTGTGTGTGTGTTCTTTCTTGGTTAGAGAACACAGCCTCTAAATTCTAAAGTGGCAGTAGAAGGATGCTCGCTGTTAGTCCTTATAACGTTCTTACCCACGGGTCAGAAGCCCAGACTTAAAATTCATTTTCATAATCACATATTCCAGAAGCACCAACAGCTCTTCAAGCAAGCAGCAGTATTTTTTCTTGTGACACATACTCTAGGTTAGAGTTCCAAAAACTCTGGCCAGAACATTGTCTATGCTTCATTACCATTTCAATAGGCTGATCAATGAGAATTAGCATGTGATTTGAATTACAACAACAACCTCTTGCTTCTAAGAAACCCTGGTCTTCCTGCCTTGCTTAGCAGCACATTTCCAGTGAGGATTCCCTCTGCCTTCCTCTCCTCCACTCCCCTCTGTCCTCTCCTCCCTTTCCTTCTCTCCTCCCCTCCCCTCCTCTATCCCATCCCTTCCAAATCTGAAGCATGTGTGTTCCTTTGTTTTAGTGCAAGAACTTATGAAGCTATTGATCCTTGGTTCAGGCTACTGTTTTTCCACATCCAACATAATCTGTTATCTTGTTAAGAAAACAGTATCTCTGAGATTCTACTGAGTTATATAGATCAATAATTTTTAACAGCAGTGTTGACAATAGTAACCTGCTGGCCAAATCTGGCCTGTTGTCCATTTTTTATTAGCCACAAGCTAAAGCTGACTTGCATTTCTTTTCTTTTTTAATTTTAATTTAATTACTTTTTATTAATTTTATTCAGAAAGATACTGAAGAAATACAAACATCTATGTCTTCCTTTAAAATTTGACATGTGAAACCTTGATTTCTTGTTTACCATTAAATTTCCAGCATATGAATGTTTGGAAAGTGTTTTTTTTTTTTTTTTTGAGATAGTAAATACTATTTGAATGAGTAAATAATAGACAATTTCTGTCACATAATCATAAAGATTTATTGGATTGATGAAATATATAAATGATTTGCTGTCTACTTTATACAACATAGGATCATAAATATGAAAATGAGTTGCTTACCTTTGGGGAGCAACTTTCCCTATTTAAAGAAAAAATAGGGAGAGGCAGTCTCTGAGGAGAATGAGATATTTAGTAGGTGGGTAACATGTTGGCCAGGTTACTAATTTAAATAATAATAATTTAAGAGCATATTATTTTGGATTCTTCATGTATGGCAAGGGTATAGCAACCCAAACCCTCTAGGCTATTTTATGAGGTGACATTATTAAACTTAGTAGAAAACTCTGTAAAACTCTCATTAGAACCAGCTACGGTGGGATATGCCTATAATCTCAGCACTGGGGAGGCTGAAGCAAGGAGGAGCATAGTGCTTGACATCAGCCTAGGCTACCTGGTGAGTTCAAGGCCAGCCTAAACTATCTCACAAAGGATCTACCAGTGAGATCCTTTGTGAAAAAGAAAAACATCCTCAGGGGTTTTTTTCTATTTATTTATTTATTTTTGGGTGGAGCCAGGTATTGAACTCAGACTCTTGTGCTTGCCGGGGAAGTGCTTATTCTACTGAGCTATCTCCCTGGTCCCTGATTTTTTTTTAACCAATTATTATTATACTCTTTGTTTAGAAGGAAAGAAAGAAAGAAGAAAGAAAGAAAGAAAGAAAGAAAGAAAGAAAGAAAGAAAGAAAGAAAGAAAGAAAGAAAGAAAGAAAGATGAAAGAAAGATTAGGTCAAGAAAAAAAACAAAGTCTACTGAAAGTAAGTGTTAATGTTCAATTATTTGTCCAATCTTGCAAACCTTATATCTGTTATTCTGAGCAACAGATTTAATGATAAAAATATGTAAAATAACAACCATTGTTAATTTTTTATTTTTGTTTTGAAAATACATGGCATATATATTCTTGCAAAAAATAAAAAGAAAATAAATGTGAAACAGTAGTCACTTGAGCTAACTCACTTCGATACATTTTTAATTAAATACACACAAACATTAGGTTTATAATTTCATATCAATTTAATTGGGGATGAGGAGACAGCTCAGTTGAATAAGAACTTCCCTGGCAAGCACAAGGGCCTAAGTTTAATCTCTGGCTCTGCAAAAGAAATAAAAAAATAAAAAATAAATCAATTTAATTAATAAATCATGCTATCATTGTAGGTCACTGGGTATACTATGATAACCAAAGAATGAAAGAAAATCACAATTATTCTTTAGTTATAAGACACTTAGAAAAATTTATTTAATAAAATTTTATTTTACTTAAATGCAAATTCTTAATATTTCTGTCATCTCTTCTTTTTATGAAAATTATTTGATGATGTGAAAGAGCTTGACACAGTTTATAATGCCACATAAAGATACCACTATATTGACTTTTTTTTTCACTGTGCAGATATGTTGAGGTGAGCTAATTAACTTATAACAGGCTTGTTTTATTATCTTTATTTGTATAAATCATAACTTTAACAGATTGCCCTGCTTAGGTAGTAAGATAGGGAAAAAATATTTTTCTGTATCCACTATGATTTTGAATCACTGAAACTACATGCTTCATAGCTTAACAAATTTTCAATTGAAAGCTTGTGGTGTATTATTTAATATAAATACATAAAATTTTATTTTGCTTACTAACAAGTAATATTTTGGTTCTCAGGTAACTGCATCTCTGCTGACACGGTTATAATAGAATTGAAAAGAAAATCATAGTATTATGTAGTCATAAATAATTCTCTAAGATAAAGTATTCATAAAATATTTCTCATGTGTACATTAATACTGTATATTTAGTTGTATCATATCATTTTCATGCAAAATTGTAATTATTTTTGGAATTTTCTAGTGCTTTAAGCATTCTATTTGAATATATAGAGCTAAGATTTCATAGTTGATATGTAATTTCACTGCACGATCATCAACCCTGAACATTCAACATATTATATTCAATATATGTCATGAATGAATGTAAAATGATGCATAAATAAAATTTGATGGGTTTAATTATCTATATATAGTACATATAAAATAAACATATGATACATATATAATGTGAGATGGTTTTGCATGCAGTCCCTCAAAATAAATTCTGTTACCTAATTTCCTTCCATACTATTAAATGTAGACTCTTGAAAGTGAGACAGAGGAAATGCTGACAATAGTATAATTCACATAGTTATAGTAGATATCTATAGGTGAATTGTTGAACTTTTTTTTTTTTTTAGCAAAACTGGGGATTGAACTCAGGCCCTTGTGCTTGCCAGGGAAGCGCTTATTCTCCTAAGCCATCTCCCTGCCCAAGTTGTTGAACTTTTAATTTTGAAGTGACTATAATTATAGAAACAAAGAAAAATATATGTGTTTTTTCATAATTATTTTTGTTTATATTTTAATTCCCATTATGAAAATGATGTACAATTTAGGCTCTTTCTTAATCTTGGATATGCACGAGTTGATGGTATTTCTGGAAACATTCTGAGAAGCAGGAAATAGCAGCATCAAAAAGAAGAAATTTGGAAGTTACTTAGATCTTTCCAAATAAATGTACCTTAGTGAGTTAGTATAAAAGCAATTTTTCTAATTTTATTTACTTATTGTTCTGTGCGTACTTATAACCAAAGGAATTGTCATTTTCTGAATGTGGCCTATGAGTCATGCATATTTTCAAATTCAGGCTAAAATAATTGTCAAGAAATTTCTTCTCCAGGATTTATTTAAATGGCACCTATTTTTGGAAAACTAATTTAAACATAACATGCTCAACATGGCCTTCTAAAATTTCACTAGCTATATGAATTCTCTTATTCTTCTTAATGTCCCTTTTAAAAATCCCATATCTGTTTTGATGTTGTGATAATTATCTGTACAAGATTGATTTGTCAGGACCATTATTTTTCCGTTTGGGCCATGATCTCACTGTGTCAGATTTCCTGACTTGCACAACATAAAGAAGAGACTTATTGGGTTCATGGATTCAGAGGGTACAGTGCATGCTTGCCTGGCTCCAAGGAAGAGGGTCATGGTGTGGGAAAACTGCTCCACACAGGGCACCAAGCAAGCAAAAGGGAGAGGAGAAGCCAGGAGCACTCCAACCCCCTGAGAGCCTGCCTTCAGGGAGCTGTGGCCTCCAGCTGGATGGTTCTGCCAGTAGCATATTCAGCTACGGATTTATCAGTGCTACATAAAGTCTCCCTGTGGTCTAATAAATTTAGCCCTCCCTTATAAACATATCAAGGATTAGGGGGATTTTAGTTCTAGAGTCCAATATTCCCTATAGGTGGGATAGGCTTTTCCCTATTTGATCAGCTTTTCTGTATTTCTAAGGTTCAGTATTTAGGGGCTGGGGAGATGGGTCAGTGGAATAAGCTTCCCTGCCAAGTGCAAGGGCCTGAGTTCAATCCCTGGTTCTGAAAAAAAAAAAAAAAAAGTAAGGTTTAGTGTTTGGATTATTATATCTGAAAGAGTTAATTTGAATATAAGTTTATGTTCTGTAATATATATCTAACTTGGTACAGAGAGAGAGAGAGATAGAGGCTATACCTCTGATTTTTTTCAATTTACATATCTCACATTTTGTTGTTCTGGAAATAGCATTAATGCCAGCAGGTTAAAGTCTTAAATTTTTAGAAATAATTGTTATCCTACAAAACTCCCATAAGTAAGGTCAAAGCAGTAAAATTGTTTTTGTTAGAAATCATATTTAAATTAAAGTCATTTATTATGTATGTAGCACATACTCTAAAAGTGCTGAATATAGGACTTAGTCAGCTGGAGCTCTCATCCAATTTATTTCTCTACCAGTAATCACTCTGGAAGTAGCACAGTATCTGGGGACTCATTGCATGATCCGAAAATAAACTTCATTGCTTTATTTTAAAACTCAAGAAAACACAGCCACTATTTTCATAGTTCTTATTTGCCTCATGTATGTCTATAGCACACTGAAAATTTTGCAGTAAATTATTAACTAGTAATATTGAGTAAATTACTAATCTAATGATTATGAATAATTATCACCAGTGCTAAACAGTGGAAAATCCATGGTGGGCAAACTGATATCGTCAAATGATAATTTTTTTCTTATAAAATATAAAATATTTTTAAGACAACCCTTAACATGGATGAAATTTGTGATATAGTGTGTTAAAAATGTGATTAGGTTTCTTTATCTTTAGTTAATAGTCTCTATAAATTTGGAGGATGATCCACTTAACTACATTTTTTTTTATAGTTAACTTATGATTATTACATTTCCAGAAAAAAAAGTATTAATTTACCACAGTGAGAATCTGGGTAAATTTGTATAAACTGTACTGTAAATAAGGTATTTTATATAAAGTACAGATTTTAAATTTTTTATTTAAGGTTGGAATAAAGAATAGGGCAGAATAAGGGAAGAAAATGAGTTAAAAACAAAAGGAAAAAAAAAAAAAAAAGAGAGGCCTGGAAGATGGCTCAGTAAAACAATGCTTTCCTGGCAAGCATAAGGGCTGAGTTCAATGCTTGGTTCCACCAAAAAAAAAGACAATTACATTGATAAATTAATTATTTTGCTTAAAAATTTCACCCAAATATTATTAAAATACATATCCGTTAATCTGTGATTTTCTTTTTATTTTCCAAATATGCTGGAAATTTCAAATATTGCCTAGTCTTTAACTTAATCACACATTAGATCATAGCCGGCATTTTGTGATTTGATACTTCAAAATGCCTTAATTTATTAGTTTAGATTTCAAAGTAAAATGAACAGTAGGCCAAGAATGGCATAACGACAAACAAGGTGCCTACGTGGCTATATACATATGTACTTTACTTTCTACATACAAGATATTTAGAAGAAAAACAATCAAAATCACTAGCGGTTTCATTCCCAAAACTAGTAAAAATGCATTAGTGTAATTTGTGTTTTTTCAAATATTCATAAAATAAAAAATATTTTCTTATTTACTCATTTCATTAATTTTTAATTTCATCTTGATTTTTAAATATTAAGCAACTACATGACAAATGTACAGTATTTTGCTATTTAAAATCTACTTAAGTTTTCACACATATGCCATTCAGTAATAGAGTTTCAATAATTCATTTATTTTGATGTAAATCTTCTCTATATTTGAATAGCGTGTTTTTCTTGAGAAAATCTATGCATGCATGGTATAGAGGTAAGAAAATTAAAACCTAATAAATATAGAATTACTTTCCTAGCAATTATGACTTCCGTTAAGATCTTGGTGTTAATGTGTACATAATATTTCTAACTCATCTTGATATATAGTAACGGGTAGATCTGTGGACTTCCTTTCTCCCTTATATTAATATAAATTTAATAAATAAAGACGTATAAATATATATTCATATATATATACATATTCATATACATATATTCGTACTGTGTTTTTATTTTGCTACTACAATTAATATTTTCTTTTCTTTATCTAGTAAGTTCTTTCAGGATTCACTGAAATAGATTTATTATCCGGGATGTAAGAATCTTAAATGTGACTCCTGTTGTTCATCACAAGAAATCAAACAAACAAACGAACAACAACAACAAAAAAAAAAAAAAACCAGCAGAGCAAGGTGGAACTCATCAACTTTCTTTAGATCCACCAGAAAATTTGGCCAAAAGGAAGCCACTATGTCCAAAACTGGAAATGTAGATTGAGTGGCAAAGAGATTCACAGAAGAGAAACCCGTGAAGACAAGACACATCTGAAGCCAGATGAGGATTGCTATAGCCCCAGTATGGACTCGTAAGACTACTGACTTCAGGAGGAGCGAGCACAGTGGTGCACAGGGAGGGTGAAACAAGCAGACAGCAAACCTAAGCCCTTTGTAGGCAGATTCACATGGGAAGCCTGCCTCAGTAATTCACTAAAGTAAGTAAATAAATAAATACATGTGGATCTAGCTAGCACAGTGTGAATGCCCTGAGCTCAGTCCCCAAACCTGGAAAAATTTGTTCAGGACAGTCTGTTCATTAAGAAGTCCCCACACTTTTTTGTGTCACGCCAGGTTCTTACAATGAAAATCAGAGAAAAGTACTGTTGGCACGTTTCTCTTATCTTTAAGAAAAAAACCTGAAATTAAGGGAAATGGTTTTTCACAGAGGCTGAATGGAGTTTGCTCAGGCACAAGAAATTTCTAGGTCTAGGTACGTAGCCATCCATGCAGGGAGCTAAAACACAAGTCCGCCTGTCTCTATGCTTATTTCAACTAAGGAGAAACAGCTATAACAAAACACTAAACGCTTGCAGCTACTTTTGCTTAATTCTGTGAGAAGGAAGATTGGTAGTAATAGTGTTGGGGGGATAACCTGTCTGCTGCTTGTAATGTGGATAACCACTAGGAAGATAACAATGTACAATGTATTAACTATTGAAACTGTCCTGTTAAAAAATGCTAAATGCTAATATTTTCAAAAGCACTCATGAATGTTCAGTTTCACTGAAAGGTCATGATACAAGAAGAATAAAAGTCACTTGCCAGCAACCTACATATTTTATCTTTTATGTAACTACAGGAATTTAAAACTGAAAACTGTAGAAGCATAATCAGTGACAACATGGAGCCATACTAAGGATCCCTCTGGAAACCTTTGCCTCTAATAACTGTCCCTGTAACACATAGGAAATATAAACTAACTCCTGGCTAAAACAAAGCGACACATCCCCCTAAAGGCATCTGTACCTCTAAAGTCTTCCTAGCACATGTTCTGATTTAAGCAAGATCAAAGAAGAAATTACAAGACATGAAAACACGAACACCTGATCACACACACACAGACACGCATACACATAGCACAGTGTAAAGAGCCACAGCAAATGTTAAGACCTTGTTATAGTTTCTGTCTAGTTGTCCCCCAAACCTCATGTAAGTCATGGGGCAGACCTTGCTTGGGGAGCAGAAAGTAGCTTAGGGGGTGTGGCCAGAGGACCAGCGCAGGGCTTAAGGGGCGGGACCAGAGAGGTGCAACCCCTTAAACTGGCAGCATGCACTCTGCCCCCTACCCCAGATTGAGGTCTCCCTTGGAGGTGTGGAGAGGGGTATCCTGGGCACTGCAGTGCCTCAGCCTGTCCTCCAGACCCTGTAGCATGGGGCGGTGGTGACTGTGATTGAGGCCGCCTCGCACAAGGAGGAGATGCGTGGAGAAGAGAGGGGCACGGACCCTCTCTCCTGAGCAAATAAGTCTCCAAGGCCTTGCTACATAATTCAGGCTGCTTTAACTGTGAAACCTCCAGTAACTATGAGCTACTGAAAAAAATCGAAGTAATAATAGCTTAGAATTTTTTTTAAATTAATAGAAGCAAACTGCAGGTATAAGAAGCTCAAAGAACACTGCATACAACAAATATAAAAATATGAAATAAACCTTTCCTTCCCTAAGTTTAAGTGTCAGGTATTTGTCCCAGCAACAAGAGAAGAGTAACTAAGACAGACCCAGACTAAATTTGCCGAACTTTAGGAATTAAAAGCCTGGAAACTTGGTTTAACTGATTTTCATTAATTTGCCATAGGTGCCAATGGCAAAAAGAGAATAATAAGAGGAATAATAATAAATGGAATAATAAGAGGTTAAAATAAGCAAAAAACACTATCTTGGCACTTTTTCTATTATAACTAACAGGAAAGATGGGGTAATTTATTAAAAAAAATAAAGAAGTTCCCCCTCACACTTCTGGAAGTTCTGGAAGATGGAAAGTGCTAGGCACTATCATTGTGAAATCTGCTGACAACCTCAGTCTTCCCTCACAATGAGGCAGAAAGCAAAGCAGCCAAGACGCACCCGCACAAGGCCACGGTGAGGGAAGGACGCACTTTTCCTGCAGCCTGCTCTCCCCTTAGGCAGCCACTGCGTGCAGTAACAGCAGCAGCACATTCACAGGGCCCCGCTCACAGGACCCAATCAGTTCTCACTGAACCACCCCTCACTACTAGTCACATCAAGGTCAAGCTTCCAAGCCATGAATTTTGGAAACATAAAAACTATAGCCTTCAGAAAATTTAAGAATAGTTTCAAAGTGCATATTGAAAATACAAATAAAGGGGCCGGGGAGAAGGCTCAGTAGAATAAGTGCTTGCCTAAGCAAGCCCAAGCCCTGAGTTCAATCCCGGGTTCTGCAAAAATAAATAAATAAATAATGAATAAACAAATACAAATACAAATAAAAGCACTCCAGCTGAAATGAAGAATACTTTTAATGGGCATGTCGGCACACAGAAAATGGCCAAGAAAATACCCATTACTTGCCCATAGGTTAAGAGAAAGTGTTTTACTTAAGAAGGTTAATTTAGTAACCTAACTTAAATACAATCAGGAAAAAGATTTAAAACTTGAAGAAAATATTCAAGAATTGTGAAATGATTACAAAGGTTGTAATATATGCCATACAGAATCACTGGGGGGAAAATCGAAGTAATACATTTGAAGTAATAATAGCTTAGAATTTTTTCAAAATTAATAAAAGCAAACTGCAGATATAAGAAGCTCAGAGAACACTGTATAGAACAAATATCAAAATATGAGTACTACAGAAGAGCAAGGATAAGGAGATAATCTTGAAAAGGGCCAGAGAAAGAAATCTTACTCATCTAATATCATGAATAAATATTGTAGGGAGTTTCTTCTAAGAAATCATACAAGCCAGAATAAGTAATGAAGTTATTTTCATTTTTACTATATTTAGTACAAGACTTACAGGGTCTCACTTGAGTGATCCTCCTGTTTTCAGCTTCCCAAACACTGGGATTACAGGCATGTGCCCCACTCCCAGTCTCAGTTGCCATTTCAGCGTGCCTAGGAGGTGAGCAGGGTGCAGCAGGCACAGCATGGGGATCGAACCCTGGTTCCCTGCACTTGTCTAAGCAGGTGTTTACTCTGTTGAGCTATCTGGCCAGCCCTAACATGCTGATTCTGCAGTTCATTCTTCTTATTATTATTATTAATTATTATTATTATTATTATTATTATTATTATTATTATTATTATTAGAAAAGGGTCTACAGGGTGTTCAAGGTCTCACTACTAGATCAGACTTGTAGTGATCTGCCTATTTGTAGACTCCCAAGAGCTGGGATTGCAGATGCACACCACCAAGCCCAGTCTCAGTTGCTGTCTCAATGTGCCCCAGAGGTGGAGCTACTGCATCAGGTCAGGGGATCGAACCCCGCTGAGCTATTTGGCTGGCCCTTATACTATTTTGTAATACCAATTTAAACATATTTATTAGCTGGGATAAGTTAGTTTATTCTCCATCATTTTCTTTTCTCATTTATTTGTGAATCACTTCTATTTTCTTAGCTATCATAACTTCAAAGCTCTTTTCAGTGGCCAAACCAGAATAAATATAGAAAGTTGAATATATGCAGACATTTAACACATGCATTCATTCAAATGTATTAATATTTTATTTTAGCATTGTCTCTTTGCATTTTCGTAGATCTTGCTCTGAGATTGAGAAGGCCAGGTTCCATTATTTACCACCTTCCATTTCTTTTGATCACTAGATAGGTATCACTATAATGTGTCAATTGATAAACGATTATCAACGGGACTGTAGTGCTTTAACGTAGTTTTTTACTTTGTTTATGCAAGTTTCTGCTAACTTTTTAAATTATGTCTATCAGCACTATTCTTTTCAACATCTGCAGTAAGTTTATATCATTTATTTAGAATGTATTTATATTTTGTCTTATTTTCATTCCAGCTTGGGATTTGGTAATTTGTTTGTACAAACATGAATGGTATTGTCCTAACCTGAACTTGTTAAGATTAATTTCTGTTCTATAGATTTTTATGGGTTTTATAATGCAATGTCTCATGTATTCATGAATAACATGTATCACAGATTAATTTCATCATCCTAAAACACTCTTCTATGTTATGTACCTTCTTCTGTCTCTAATCCTTCAGTACCTACTGAACATTGTTTCACGACCTCAGTAAGTTTTCCTTTTCTAGAAATTCATATAGAAATATTTATTATGTGGTAGACATTGTTATTTCACACATCAATGTAACAGTAAAAAAACTTGTTATCTATTAATGACTCACTAGCTCATTTTTAAAAACTGTGAATATCTTCCTGTATTGATATATCATAGTATATCTGTTTTTCCATTAAAAGTCATTTTGATTGTTTCCAATTTTTATTAATTATGTGGAATGTTGCTATGGATATGTTGTGCAGTTCTTTGTGAAGATTCATTACCAAAAAATTCAACTATTAAATGTTATTACTAATTATTAATGTGTCTGTAGAAAGCATAAAATATGTTCTGAACATGGTGCTAATTTTTTATAGAAAGTTATAATATACACTGAATCATTTTAAAAGATTTATATAATAATAATTTGTGAATGTAAAATATTACTACTTTGGATTTATTTGAATATTAATTGTATGGTGCTTTTGTAAAGGAATTTGAAAACATTGTCTACCATGAATTTCTATTGGTTCATTTGAAAAGATCAGGAATACTTAATTGTTTGATCCAATTTGCATGTCTGTATCTTGTAATCTGAACAACTACCTTGAAGTTAGCAATAAACAATATAGCAATTGTTAATTTTCTATCTTTTTATTTCAAAACTCTGTGTCACTTTGTGTTGTGAATTTTATTTTTTGTCTTTAAAAAGAACACTGTCTTCACAATACCTCATTTTTTGAGCCTTTGTCATAAAAGGCAGAATTATATATGATTGAATTTATCCTGGTGGACAAACGGAGAACTATTGCTTGGGGTTCTGTTGGGGCTGCCCTTTTCAAATGCACAAAGTTATTATAACAAAGGTCTATAAAAAGTCGTAAAGAAGCAGTCTTGAGAGAAACGAAAGGAGCCATGGAAGTCATGATACTATTTGTTTACTGTGAAGAGGTTGGGGAGCGATCACTGGCCTCCAGGTAGTGGAGGTTGCAGCTCCTGTCTCACTTCGGAACGAGCTCCTGGCTGTGTGATGGATGACCCTCCCTGAAATGGCTGTGATCATTAGGGCTCCAAGTGACTGAATTAAAAGAAAATTAAGGATGCAGATGGCTGTAATAAAGCAGGAAAATGCATTTCTTCCCAGTGACAGATACAACTGATCATTTACAGGGAAGTGCTTCACTAAAAGTGTTTCGGGGATGTAGTTTTCAGGGAAAATGAAGAGTAATGTAAAAATTGGACAAGATGAAACTAGCTGTTTCATTTCAGATATTGACTTCACAAGTCGCTTTCAATAAATCTGCTGCTTGCTGTACCTAGGACAGCAGCTTGTTAATGTTATGGAGGTGCTGCAAAATAATCTTTGGTTGGCCCGTCTCTGATTATCGATGCTAAAACAAAGTTTATTCAAAAGATCCTCTGTATATGTTTTCCAATTAGTAACTTGTGAAATCATAGGCCTGGTGATTTACTTAAAACATTGATTATTAAAACTCAGCAGACTGTTTCTATAATTGGCCAGATTTTAACCATTTTAGGACCTCTGTAGCCTATGGGCTGCATAGTCTTTCTAATAATCTTTCTAATAATGGTTCCACTACACATGAGAAACTTTCCAGAGACAAAGGTAGAATAACAGATATGAACTTATTAAAGCAGTCAAGAGCAACTAGAGTTGACTAATTTGTATTTAGCCTTTAAAACTCTCTGGAACGCTAGATGATGTTACAAATATGCATAATAAGGGAATATAGATTTATGCTAATCCTCACATCTGCCAGTGAATAGAATATTTTATTTCTTAAAATATTTATATATGTATTTATTTTTATATTTGGTACAGGGTCTCACTACAAAGCTCGGACTGGGAGAGATCCTTGTAGGTTGGCCTCTCAAGCTCTGGGATTGCAGGTGTGTGCCACCACATCCAGTGTCAGTGGCCTCCATGGTGCACCTGGGGTTATGGGGACACAGTATAAGCTAACAGGGAATAAACCCAGGTCCTTATATTTATCAGGTAGCCATTTAGACTGCTGAGCTATCTTCCTATCCCCTAAAACAGAATATTTTAGTGTTACATCACAAGTAGGAGAATGAACATTTATGCCATTTAAATAAATGTAGAAGGCTTTCAACAAGTGAGTAAGTAGCTACTTGAATTTTATAGATAAGGAGAAAATAAATATAAAACTTCACCATTAGCTTAGTGAACATTTTTACCAGATTCATCTGAATACTTTTGCACTTCAATTTTAGCTTCTAGACATCTGCAAAATATTATTAAGTTAATTACATACTTAGTTACATACCAAAAATCTTCACATACAATATTTTCTAATCAGAACAGGGAGATAGCTCAGTAGAATAAGTGCTTGCCTGGCAAATGCAAAGTCCTGAGTTCAATCCCCAGTACCACAAAAAAAGCAATAATTTGAAAACATTAATTCACACTAAATTCAAGTAGCTATTTTTCCGTATCACTTCATCAAATTATTTTCATGATTAAGTATTCATGATATTTTTGAAAAGACATTATTTTAATAAGTTATCATCTTAGGTATGAGGAGATAGGTCGGTGGTCCTGCTTGGCAAATGCAAGGACTCAGATTCAATTCCCTTGTACCTCATATCATGACAACCCCAGAACCTGGGCGCATTGTGCCATGCTGGCCTGGTGGAGCATGCTTGTAATCCCAGTGCTGGAGAGGCTGAGACAGGAGGATCAGTATTAGTCTGAGATGCGTAGGGAGATCCTGTGCCAAATGAATGAATGAATGAATGAACTAAAATGTTTTTTAAAAAGTTATTCTTTACTACTAAAAAGCAAATAATTATGAGAGTGCTAGCCCTTACAGGCATTTAGGATTATCATGTACCTCCAATAAAAATTAACAATTATCTCCTGAAAATTATTCTTTGCCATACACCTTACATATTTAGTTACCTGGTATTCACTAAAAAGTAACATCCTTATTTTATAGCCTAAAATTTGACATATTATGTGTGGATCTAGTAAACTCCTTGACAGTTACATCTCTTGCAAACTTGGGATCACTTTAATAAATTAACTGTCTATGTCTTCTCTAGTGGAATTACATAAATAAGGAGCCCATTGCTTGATTCCAAATCCAATCTCTTTCATTCTTTTTTATCTAGAGCTGTGAAATACAGATTGTTGTACAGTATATTTAACAAACATAGTTTGTTTCTTTTTTTAACCTATAGAGCTTTATCTAACATATTTGGAAGAATAGTTTTTCCTAGAAAGCACAGTTGGTTCTGGTTTTCCCCTATTGCCACCTTCAATTTCTCCTAGATCTTCCTGCAACATCCAAGTAAATACGATAGTTTTCTAAGTATTTACCAGATTCACGGATGTTCATTTACTTTATTTCTGGAATTCAGTGTCTTGCAAGTCCTTTAGTATTTCCCCAAGGCTGAGTCAATAACTTCTAACTTTTGATTGACTCTCTAGCTCCTTAATTCTTAAAAACTCCTGATTTCATTTAGTTGAAAGTTAAAATAAAAATTCATCCACTTCTGACTTCCAGACTGATAAATGAAATTAGATGGCAAGATGTTTTTGGGTTGGAAACCTTTCTTAGGCCAAAGGTTCAAACATTTTCTCAAAAAGCTTGCTGGAAAACCATAAAATACTATTTGGAAGTATTTATGAAGTATAATTTGTCAAAAAAGTAAGCATAAACATCACATTGGAAAAAAATTAAAAAGCTGGTTTTCATCTATTTTTAATGTCAGAAGCTTCCATCAAACATTGGTGTTTACTTTCTGCAACGATATTAAACCACCCACATGGATTCAAAGTGAGAAGACTATAATTTAATCTTTTAAAATCAGTCTTGAAACTGAACTTTAAGACACTTTTTATCATAAGGCAACAATTTGTGAATAAATCATTTTGTGAAAAAAAATTTAATAGCACAACCATGATTTAAAGTTTTATATTATTTAGGATGGGAAAATTGTAGCAGGTCCCCTCTGAACCAAGTCGTAATACGACATATGTAAACCCTAACCATCTACCATCTCCCTTTGTAGCCACAGAGAATTAAAAATATTTAGAAAAAAACAACAAAGTGCAGTTTTTTTACATTTAAAATCTTCCTATGTGAATGATAAAAAAGACCAAAATAAAAACATTATAATAAATTTGCAATATAATTTGTAAAGTGGAAAATTTATTGAACAATGAAAGATGGTATGACTAAGTATCTTGTAAAAATCATTAAGGTTGTACACTGTTTATACATAGGAATTTATTTTAACTACATATTATAGAATAAATTTTCCTTCGTAATACTTATAACTAACAGATTGTGAATAGAAGATGATTAACAGATAAGAATATAATTTGGTCACAATTTTGTGTGTGTTGTATATAGAGTAAGGAGACAGAGAGAGAGAGAGAGATGGAGACACAGAGAAAGACATGTAGAGATAGAACCAGAGACAGAGACAGAGAGATAGAGATAGAGACAGAGACTAAGAAAAAGGCAATTCTCAATAGAATGAAAGAGATTGTACAAGAATTTAATCATTCATATTTTAAGCTGAAGTTGGCCTGTCATTTGTTTATGTGTAAACAATGTGGTTTTGGTCTTTTTAGATTATTGAGAAAAACAGAACATAACATTTCATGCCACATGAAAACTACATAAAAATGAAATTTCAATGCTCAAGAAATTTTAATTTCAAGAATACAATAATGGAGAAAGTTGTGTTGTTACTGATCTTTGATATCCCCTTTTTCTACAGACCAGTCCAGCTTGTTCAGTTCCCCTGATGTCTAGACATGTTACCAATATGTCTGTTTGTTGTTGGAACACAGAGAAGATATGGAAATCGTCTGATTCTATGTACGTGTGACGACATAGATACTAAGATATTATCTGACTTTCATTTACTGGCCATATAAACATTCTTCTCCATTATCAGTAAAAGAACCAGAAAAGGAAGTTGCAATTTGAGCTTTTTAAAATATACAGCTATTACTAAAAGATTTGTTAAATATTTCTTTTCACTCTGTCTTCTTATGCTTGTTGATTTTTGCTAGAGTGGATTTATGTCACTCTGTGCACTTTCCTGAGTGACAAGTATTTACTTGAATAAGAACAATGCAGCTGAGTTATTGACCAGTTTATTGACTTAATAACACAAGAAGAATAATCTACTTTAACCTCTGCAATAAATAACATGTTATGATAACTAAAAATACATCTGGGGCCTGGCCAGCTCAGCAAATTAAAGTGTCTGCTTAGCGACACCCAGGGGCTGGAGTTCAATCCCTCGATTGCCTTGCTGGCCCCACCCCCAGGGCACACTTAGACAGCTATTGAGATGGTGTGGTGATGTGGGCCTATAGTCTCAGTGCTTGGGAGGCTGAAAACAGGAGAATCACTACAAGTCCGATCTACATAGTGAGACCCTGCATATCCTGTGCACCCTGTATTAAAGATGGAAAAAAAATATATATCTCCGTAAAACTTTCAAAACTTATTTCTAGACTCATTTACTTTCTCTTTTACTATATTGTCTGTTTTATATTTATTTGAATTTAAATATTATATATTCAGAGAAATTGTGTTATGATCCTTAATTCCATTACCTGGTACTGCCACCAAGTCATGCTTTCTTTATGAATGGACAATAGTATCTTAATAAAATGGTGTGCACTTGGCCAGATGCTTCTGTTGTAATTGCGCATGCTAGTAAAGTTCATGCCCTTTCCTTCACATTACATAGAGCGCACACCCATAAATCCTGCCTGATTGGAGAGCAGTCCTTTTTATACCTACCATTAATCCTGCATTATTCTCCAGCACAGCTATCTAGTCAAATTAACACAGACTCAATGATGTACAAAGTCAAGAGTTTATAAACTCTCCAACATGGAAGTTTCACCAGAGTGGAACAGCTACCACTCAAAAAATCATAATGCATGTCAAATATCTGCTTTCTAGAAGTGTTGAATATTTTTTTTTTTTACCAGTGATCATTTAGCAGAAGAAATCATATTTGTGCAATGTTTCTACCTAATTATTTTCTACAGATATTACCATAATTATGAAAAGGGTGAATGAATTACTCAGAAATCTGGGCTGATCTCTCCAAAGAACTTTGGCATAGACTTGAGGGGTATTCTATGTTATTGTTGAGCCTGCATTTTTTTCTGGATGTTCAATCCTGCCTTTTTCTGTGTGACCCAAAGTTTGTGTAATATCTGAATTTAAAACACAAAATAACTGAGCAGGAATACTGACATTATGTGGTTTTATATTGCCATATATAAAATTATCAAGGGTTTTGTTTTGCAGCCTTAGCAGACATATGCTATTTTTGCATTACTTTTGGGATGAGATTTTAAAAAGTCTATTATATTTCATATACATAAAATCATTTTCTCAAGAACTACAGATAACTACTGTTGATAAATATTTTGTTAGCCTCTTAAAATATTTGATGTGCTTATCATGCATTTTAGAAAAGTCCTATTTTGATAATCAGCAATTGAAGATAAAGTAAACAAATAGATCAGTGACAGATGTTTTTTTTTTTCTATCTATTCTTATTCCATTAATATTGTAACGTGCTGGGTTTGTTAGTAACTTACAGATCACACGCAAGTGGATAATTTCAAAACAGTATTTTCTTAGGAATGAAAAAGTCTTGATTTTTCCATGTACTAATTAAATAAGTAGAAGAATATGGACACATTTAACGAGAGAATAGAAAATATTGTCAAAAATGAATACTGACATTTAGTAGGAGAAAAAAAATTAAGAATGAGGACACATCTAAGTTACCTCAGTTATGTTGAATTATGTTCTCAAATAGATACAAGGAGGAATGACATACAGTATAAAATATTCATCTTAGAACTCTTAAGAGTAAAGATGGATTAGATGCCCAGCATGCCATGCTGGCCTGCCCTGGGGGTGTGCTGAGATGGTGATTGAGACTCGATGTGGTGGCTTGTGCCTCTGATCCCAGTGCTTGGGAGGCTGAAAAGAGGAGGGTCACTGGGAGTCCTGTCTCTGTAATATGACCCTTACTAAGAAATAAAAAAGTAAAAAATGGAGAAATAGAAAACATATTAACTATCAAAATTAACTTAAGATGAGAAAACTAATTCCAGAAAGTAAGAACTGAAGCTCAAAAGTATTGAGTAAAAAGACAGGCAGAATAGACATTGTGCACCTCATGGTGTAAAGAGTTAAGAATGAAAATTTGAGGTGATTTAGAACAATTGCTTCTACCAAAAATATATATTCAGTGCGCGCACACACACACACACACATACACACACACACACACATGCACGCACTTTAAACTTGCACTTATTTTACTTGGGATAATTCCTTGAGAATGGTCCTTAAGAGCAGGGGATATAGCTCAGTGGCACAGTGCCTGTCTGACAAACACAAAGTCCTGACTTTGATTCCCCTAACCAAAACAAATAAACAAACAAAAAAGCACAACAAATGATACATATGTGATTTTTATTATGCTGTTTGAAATAATATTCGATGGTATATATAATTTACATATCCACTTATTTGAATAGCATTTGGCTAATTTTCACTAGGAATGTTTCATGGATAAATCTGATTTGATGGTACTTATAAGTCTAATTTTTCCTATAAATCTATTAAACCACATGATTTTCTTTCTCTTGGTTCAATGAGAGGAAATTACTACATAATAAATACATTTTTAATTTTATAAGAAATTTTCTTAAAGTGATCAAAATTGTTTTGCAATATTAAAAATGCATCAACAGTACATATGGTTTCTAATTTCCCCATGGTTGAAATATTAATAAACTTTTGATTTGTTTGAAATAGAAAGTGTATAGTGCATTATATTTCAGAATAATTAATTTATTATGACCAATGTTGAATATTAATTTATTCACTTATGGTTTGTGTATCTTTTTTAAGTGTTTGAGTATTTTGTTAGTTTTGAAGTTGCAGCCCATTGTCAAGTAGAAACAGTCATGTGGTTGATAAGGGTCTTCATCAGATATATTTAGAAGAAAATTCCTTGTTTATATTCAAGTATTTGGCTTAATATTTCATTGTTCTTAAGTGGTTATTTATGAAATTTGCTCATATTCCTTTTCACTATTTATTTCTGTAATTTACTTTCATTCAACATAAGAAAACTTCCATAAATAAATATTTTTCCTTTGCTTTCATGAAAGCTTATGACTTTACCTGCACAGTGAGATATGTGATTCATTTTGTTTTTGTGTATTTGTTAATTGTGAAAATGCATGAAGCTCTCTTTCCCTGTGTCTTTTCCTCTGTCCCTTTTAAAACATAGACATCCAGTTTTATAGCACTACTTGCAAATGTACATTTTGCCAAAGAATTATGCTTGATCTGTTCATTGAAAATGAATCATCCATCTATCTATCTATCTATCTATCTATCTATCTATCTATCTATCTGTATGCATCTATTGTCTATAATTCTGTCATATTATTTGATGACTTTTACAAAGCCTTCTACTTCAGCTAATATGTCAACTTTGTTTTCTTTTTAAAACTTATTTAACTTAATAAACAACCTTTTTATTGCTGTATAAATTTTAGCCTCAGATTGTAAATTTTTATTTACATCTTCTATAAATTTTATTAATACCAGTAAATATGTAGATAAAGATTGGGAAGAAATGTCATATCAATGTATAATTTCCAAAAAATGAGTTATTGTCATTCTTTATAGATTCACTTAATTTTCACATATACAACTATTTTACCTTCAGATGAATCCTGTTTACTATTCATTTTCCTTTCTGTCTGAGGCACCTCATCTTCCTGTCATCCTACAATGAGAGCTTTTCCCACCATCTCTGGAACCAAGTACATATATCTAAGATGAAACTGTCCAGCTAAGATAATGAGAAATCCTCATTATAGGAAAATTAAAAGATATGACATTGTTGCTGTTTTACAATCTGAAGTTCAAAGGTATTTTATTACATGTGAATATATGTAAAGAGAATAGAAATAATTCTGGAAGTAGAAGTTTGTCTTAAAAATATGTAAAATTTTGGAGAGAGTTTATATGGTCAGAAGAAAAGCACTTCTCTGGAGACTCAAAATGAAAAGATGAAAGACTTTAAAATGTCAGTGGATTCTTCGTGAGCCTCAGCTCAGAAAATTCTCAGTGAAGGCTAAAAGGACTTCAGGAAAAATTTTAAAGTTTATGAGAATATGTGAAATGGAAATTTGGCACATTTTCTTACTGACAATCAAAAGAAAAATTAGGAAATTGGTTAAAAAGTTTTGGTTTGTTAAGCATATGTGAAAGTATAATACGACAGATTAGTTTTCCTTCATTCTTACTCTGAAAAGGACAATAGGAGAGAAATGAGCTAGAAGAAAAAGAAACATTTAAAGTAAAAAGAACCATTACTTCAGTTGAAAATGAACAGTTCCTTAATTCTTATATATCTGGAAAGAATGAGCAACTTCAAAATTTATCAGACTAATAAATGACATAGCAAAATATATTTCAGTTGAATATGTGTGTGTAATATCATTTATTTACTCCTCATTAAAATTCACAAGAATATCTCACAAAGTCTTTTCCAGTGCACCGATGGTCTTCTGAGAACTGAGATTAGGCCAGGAGATCCTCGGTGTCAAAAAGTGCAACCTTAGAAATTTAAATGTGGGTTGTATTACAGAAGACTTCAGGAATCCTGCAATAAAGAACAGTGCACTGGAGATATTTGCATATGTATCTTGAAGCATAAAACAACTATAATAAGGATGCCAAATTTTTAACAATGTTATTCTAGAAGACAGATCAAAGTGATAAGTATTTAAAGATTAATGAAAGTTCTGTAGGTTTCCAAAATTCTGCAGTAAGGAAGCAACTTGAGTAAATGATGCAAGTGCAAATACTATAGTTTTACAGTACAAAGTAACACCACATAGGATGAGAAAAGTATTATGTAGTGCAACACTAAAAGACATGGATAACATCTATAAAAGTTGCTGGAGTGTATGTCTAAATAGATTACAGAATGTCTATGGCTCTCCACTTTCTTCTATGTTAGTTTTCTTATTCCATGGCTACCAGCTCTCCCAGATCAAGCAGAGAATACATAACACAGAAGCTCCAACACTTAAAGAATCAACACAATACCTATCAATAGCCAATTAATTTCTTCATAGAAAAATGAAAAATAATACTAAAAATTTTATGGAAGCAAGCACACACAAAAAGCTTAACTAAATCATCTTGTGCAAAAACAATGGAGCAGGAACCGTTAAACTGCCTGACTTCAAGAGGCATTATGAACTTACAGGGATAAAAACAACATGGTATCTGTGCAAATACAGATGTATTAACTGGTGAAATAGAATCAAAAACAAAAGAGTATGGATTCATTTCTGTAGTAACTGGGTTTCCACAGAGATACTGAGAAATACATTAACTATGTAAGCCATCTGAGTGCACCAAGGTTTTTTACGTTGTAAGGAAGCCCAGACTAGATCGAAGTCCACATGGAGAAGCCCTACGATTACATTGAAAGAAAGACACGACCTCCCTTGACCAATGGCTCCAGCTCACCTCTGCCTTGTCCCTACTTCTTCAGATCCAGTCATCATGAAGTTCCATCATCTTGGAGAAAATCAAGCTGAAACACTAAACTGATCCCTGCCTCCTAGTCTAATACAGAGACAGAAGTATAATAAAGTAGTAGAGACCATTTTTAGGCAACTGTTTTAATAATTTCTTTTCACGTAATCTAACACAATTTCCTAGTTATGCTTTTTTTGTTTTCATATACATGGTTTGTTTTCTCTGTACGACTTGTGTTGTATGTTTTATTTTTCACATTTTGCTCATTTTTCTTCATATCCTGAATTATGTACTTCTGTGTTTGTTTCTATCATGTCTCTCAATTCTGTATTAGTTTCTGTGGACTTCAGTTTTTCTACATTCTGAATCATTTCTACAATACTCTATATCACATATATCATATAATATTTTATTTTTAATATTCTATTTATTTATCTGTTACAGTGTCTCACCACACAGCTCAGACTCATAACAATCCTCCTGTTTTCAGCCTCCTCAGGGCTGGTATTACACATGTGCGTCACCTCGTCCAGTTTTGGGGCCTGCAGGATGCATCCGGGTCCCTTACCTATGCAGCATATAGTTTCAATGATTAAACTCTGGACATTGCGTTCATCCCACAGGCATTTAGACCATAGAGCTATTTCCCCAGCTCTATATCATATAATATTTTAAATGCCATTAGACGCTGTCATTTTTATTTTTTGTTTTCTCCACTTTTCTTTTGTTTAAGACATTCAATGTTAATTTCATACAAAAATTATTTATTTGGTAGTCAAGTTGCAAAACTTACGTGATAGCTTTTGAAAATTCAAGTTTTTGAATGTTCCTTACTGTTTTCACTCTGGATCAACAAAATTTGAAAACCTCTTCTCTGTATGTTTTATCATACAGAAATTAACAAATATAGTCCCTCAATATCATCCTCCTTAAGCTTTTTCTCAGAACTCCCTTTTTGTTCAGATCAAGAAATACTATAATATCCATGTCATATTCTGCATTTATTAAAACTCAAAACAATATAGTAAACGTGTAAAGAGCTCTTTTAATAGAGATCTACCAAATTGGCAAACACACAATGCATTGCTGTCACTTATGATCACAGCATTGTTCAACATATCTACAAGTTATTCTGCTTGTGCAGCTAAAATTTTATGTGTATTGAATAGAAACTCTACCCTTCCCTCTTAATTCATGCAGGCTGTTGAAATTACATATTTATTGATCAATACATTTTGACTCATTTCAGATGAACTATCAATTGGAATTAGAACTGCTTTTCTAATTGTGACCAAATTATTTCACCTAAATTTATGTCATTCAAGTTCATTAATATTGTCCAACATTTCAGGATTTTATTCTTTTTTGTTGTTGTGATACTTGGGATTGAACTCAGGACTCTGTGCTTGCCAGGTAAGCACTTATTCTACTGAGCTATCTCCCTGGACCCATGATTTTATTTTTAAGACTAACATCTCATTTTTCATTTAGGCCATTAAAAAAATCAGTTTATCCATCAATAGACACATAGCTTTTTTTCTCCAATATGACTACTAAGAATGATGATAAAATGAACAAGTGGGAGCTAAAATCTTAACAAATCATAACTTTAATTATTCCATCTAAAAATCCAGAAAAGGCATTGTTGAATTACATTAAATTCTGTTTTTAACTTTTTGATGACCATCCATTCTATTTTTCAAGTGCTTGCCCCATTTGCTATTCCTACCAGCAGCTTACAAAGACTGCCTTCCTCATTAGTTTTCCAAAACATTTTTTCTTAAGGTAAAGTTTTCTCAAATCAGAAAATAATGAAGGACAGGGAGAGGGAAAGGCCATGAAAAGAAAAAGTAAGGTGATGTGCATTGAACTAACACAATGTTCCACAATGAATGATATTAGTTATGGAAGGCACATCTATATTAAAAGTAAAAGTAGACGAACAAAAGATAATCTTGAAGTCTAAAAATCCATCATAAAATTGTGACACAGTGTTTCACTATATTTTTTTTCATTTATTTTTATTTTATTAAAATACAAATGTCAATCAGACAGTTTCAAAACACCTTAACCATACAGAGTCGATGAATTAATACATTGCAAATTGTTTTCATAACGTTTTGGTATTGTACAAGGTGCATACATGATACTATATTTACAGGTTTTTTCATAGTTGAATTATATCAAAAATTCAATAATTATTTGCCTAGTGGATATTTTTAATTTATGTTGTTCTTTTCTTTTATGTACTTGGTACTAGGTCTCAATATACAGCTATGACTCCTAGTGATCCTCCTGTTTTCAGCTTCTCAAGCTCTGGGATTACAGACATGTTCTATCATGTCCAGTCTGGGTAGTTGGGACTAGGGGCTGGGCTGGTGTGGCACTAAGCTGTCTCTGTGGTCTTATTCTGTCCCTGTTGGCCCCACATTTTTACTATTGAATTATAGAAGTTCCTTAAATACATTGGAAGTTTTAAGTACTTCTCATATTCTTTCTCTCCATAGACTTTCCACTCGCACTTCTTTGCTAATCCTTGTCTTGCTTTGTGCCCTATTTCTCCATTTTTGCTTTCATTGCTTGTTTTTGACATTCTATCCACTAAATATTTATAATAATGGCATTACAATATGGGTCCAATATTATTGATTCACATGTGGATATGCAATATTCCTAACACCATTTGTTGAAGTGTTTTTTTTTTTTTTTCCCCCTATCTGCATTGTCTGTTTTTGGTACTTCTTTCAAAGAGAATTTTGCCATATATGTGTGACCTTATTTCTGTACTCGTTATTCTGTTCCATTGTTTATGCCTATTTAAGTATGGTATTTTAATTGAAAAAAGTTTTCAAATGTTTAAAATTTATCATCAATATTTTCTTTTTGTGCGAGTGTGTGTAAATAAGATTCTCTTTCTGATTGCTTTTCAAGTTGCCTTTAAAAATACATTCTTTTAACTGCTGTTACTTTAAGAAAAATATTGAAGTAAGTAAAGATATTTTCACCTTTATTCTCCCCTTTTGAAGGTTTCTTGTCTATTCAGATTCTTTCTTCATTTTTTATGAATTCTAGACTATCATCTATTATGGGTCTAACAAGGTTTTAGGCATTTTAATAGAGATTACAACAGATCACTGTTTGTGTACTGTAGATAAAATAACACTGTTGTGCTTTTCCATCTATTTCTTCTTTCATTGACTGAATCAATGATTTGCTGCTTTTAGTATAAAAAAGATTTCAATTATTTATTTCAGTTTTACCAAATATTTTATATGTTTTGTGCTATTGTACACAGGGTTGTGTTTCTGACTTCATCTCTAATTAGTATGAAATTAATAATTTTTTATTGGTTTTTGTAATAACCAAGCCACCTTAAACTGACCCATGATTGACCCCCTACCACCACCACCCCCCACCCCCGGTCTAAGACCCCCTGATTGTTCTCTTCTCTGTCCCTTCTGTACAAACATTTCCTGTTTTTGCTGACCAAACCCTTGGTTCCCACCACCCACCCTTCCCATATCCGTGCCTTACAGCATAGAAGCCCCTCCCCGCATCCTTGGTTCCCACCACCCACCCTTCCCACATCCGTGCCTTCAGTACAGAAAGCCCCTTCCCATATCTGCACCTGACAG